>JTDE01001705.1:106942-128405 GCA_014338405.1 Paragonimus skrjabini miyazakii | reverse complement strand
TGTGCAATGGCTTACTTGGACGACATTATTATTGTTAGTACCATAGTGGAAGATCATCAGTCGCATCTCGTTTCGGGTTTTAAACGCATCGAAGAGCATGGTTTCCGCGTCAATTCCAACAAATGCTCCTTCCTCATGGAAAGTATTCAATATCTGAGTTTCGTTATTGACCAGGATGGTCGTAGGCCTGATCCAGGGAAGATAAAATCTATAATAGAAATGCCCCCACCAACAGATAAGACTACCTCCGATCGTTCCTAATTTTGTGCCTCATATGCATGATGTTCGTGCACCATTGAATCATCTAATGGCTGTGGTCAGAAGCCTGCCAGTATTCATTCGTACGTATCAAACAAATTTTGACCTCCAATTTGCTTTTAACCCATTATGACCCAAAACTAGAAATAATTGTTGCTGCAGATGCATCGCGGTACGGCATTGGAGCAGTTATTTTGCACAAATTTCCCGATGGTTCACAAAAGGTAGTCTTACATGTTTCGCGCACACTAAGTTCGACTGAGAAGAACCATAGCCAAATAGAAAAAGAAGGGCTCGTGCTCATATTTGCAGTTAAAAAACTTCACAAAATCTTGCACGGACGGAAGTTTACGTTATATACAGACCATAAGCCTCTCCTGTCAATTTTTGGTACAAAAAAGGGTATTCCGGTTCACATAGCCAATCGATTACAGCGATGGGCTATGATGTTAGTAGGATACAATTTTGAAATCCGGTTCAAGAAAACATCAAGTTTTGGGCACGCAGATGCATTATCTCGTCTCATAGCAAAAGAGGCGGTCACAAGGCCTGATGAGGACTCAGTCATTCCATCAATATCAACAGATGATGAAGTTTACAAAGTTTTTCCAGACTCAGTCAGTAATCCACCAGTAACTTCTAAAATGGTGGCAAAAACAACAGCGGAGAATGCTTTATTACAGCAAGTTATGCACTGCTTCCAGAATGGTTGGCCAACTGGTTCAACAGATGTGAGACTGAAACAATTTTTTCGCTGTAAGGAATTACTTACCGTGATCAACGGGTGTTTAATGTTAGCAGACCGCGTAGTGATTCCAACAGTTTTACAGCGGCGCGTAATCAGGCAGTTACATTCGGGCCACCTTGGTATTAGCCGCATGAAGTCGGTGGCTCGCAGTTACGTTTATTGGCCAGGAATCGACGGACAAATCGAAAATTTGGTTCGATCTTGCAGAAATTGCGCAATGGCGGCAAAAGTGCTTGTTAAATCTGAACTATACTCATGGCCCAAGGCTGAAAAACCCTGGTCCCGGGTTCACCTTGATTTTGCGGGTCCATCGAACGGACTGTTCTATTTATTAGCGATCGATGCACACTCAAAGTGGCCAGAAATTTTCCCCATGCGAATCACTACAACGTCAACAACTATTTCTCATCTTCGACGATTATTCGCTCAATTTGGTATTCCGGGAGTTCTAGTGACGGACAACGGACCACAATTCAGTTCAGTGGAATTCTGAGCATATTGTGGCAGCAACGACGTTCATCACGTATTCACGCCAGTTTGTCACCCACAGTCTAATGGTCAAGTGGAGAGATTCGTAGATACGTCTAAGAGAGCCTTACAGAAATTGGAAGAAGGTAAAGTAGAAGAAGTGATTGATGTTTTCCTGAGGGCCTACCGTTCAACAGCTAACCCAGCGACACCGAAACAGCAGTCACCGGCTGAAGCATTTCTGGGACGACAGTTAAGAATTCTACTTGATGCTATACGCCCAAAGATCCATACAACAGCGAGAAATGCATCAATGGAAGCGCAGTTCAACAGGCATCATGGAGCACATCCCGGATATTTCCGACCGGGAGATACGGTCTACGTGCGGAATATGCGTCACACTGGGGAAGTTTGGCTACCAGGCCTAATAGTCAGTCGTAAGGGTAATGTTGTCTACCGAGCCAGAGTTGGAAAATTCGTTTGGACACGTCACGTCAATCACTGGAGACAACGAGCCGATGATAGCCAGGAATGCCAGCGGACCAACGATCAACTACCCATTGACATATTGTGTCATACATTCTCGTTAACATCAACATGCCAAACACCCCCAGTCATCTCTGACACTTTGGATATTCGCAGATCTGATCACATGTTTAAGTGTTAACCCCAGAAAACATTCGTATGACAGGTGATTAACTTGCTTTTGTTGAAAAGAGAGATGTTACGGACGTGTTCCCGTTGTTGCTGATAGTCGGATGTTCCTTTGTCCTAACGCCTGCTTATTGGTCCTACCAGGCGTTGGTGGTCTGGTTAAATTGGATCAATAGGTTTCTGCTTTCTGATTGGTTGTTTGTCAGACTGGTCATGTTTATGGGTAACATGTCACATTTCGTTTTGGTCACCCACTGAGTGGCAGAAATTCAGTATACACTCTCGAGTCTCGTGTTCTGATTCCGCACGGCTGAACGGGTTATAACACTGTTCAGTAATTCATAGGTTGCAATCAATCGTAAGTTCATTTGAAAAAAAGACTGCAGACAGAAGCAAGTTGGTCAAGCACTGAAGCCGCCGTGGTTTAGTACACATTTTCTACCTAACAGCAGCACTCTGATAAAGTATCATCTCGGTCAAGATTATTATCAACTGCTATTTAGGTCGTAATTCTTTTAAGTGGGATAACGTGATGCAATGCCACTGAAAACAACGGCCCGCTTTTGGTAAATTGACATCAACTTGTGACAAAAAGCGTTGTTTGAGAAATTAGAATGTGAACTACTCATACCTAGACCGTAACTATCGTATCTCGATGGGTAATCAGATTCATCACCTTAATACACAGCAAGCATCCCAAGTCGACATGTTAGTACTACCCAACGGGATGATCAAATTTTGTTCTACAATCGACTTCAAATTAAGCAATAATTTTGGACTTGCCTATGCCAAACCAGCCGCGTAAATAACTGACAGATGGTGGTGACACTTCTGTCAACCGACCACTAGAAATTCATGCGAGATTTGTACTGGCTGGAGCGAGCACGAGCAGACGAGTTAGTCGGTTTTTAAGGCTGTCATAATCACGCTCGTACATTTAGTGGATGTGTGTGCGTGTATCCGGCACACTCACTTGCTGCCAGTTTCGAAGGGAAGTGCAGATTGAGAACGAGGCACAGTACTATTGACATAGTATTCGCCCCTCGCCAGCTTCAGGAAGTGTCGTGAACGCAGCCAGCAGCTGTAAGATCTATCCGTAAACTTCACCGGGGTATTTCGTTCCATGAGCCACGGGGCATTGCGGACGGTGCTGGGTGAACTTGGATGACCAAGTTAGATGGCTAATTTAATTAGAATGGTGCACGTGAGTATGAAGGCGAAGTTACAGTCGTATGGACCGACCTATAACAATTTTGACATCGTCACAGAAGTGGGGTAGGACTGTATTTTAAGCTCAACCCTGTTTAGGTCATATTTGACTGCAATACTAATAGTTCTTCAGAATTCGGAGGATGATGCTCAAACAGAACATAGCGTGAATGTTTGTCGGCTGAATATTCAACGCCCGACCATCCGTATGCCGTTGTTTACAGATAATAGATCGCTATTTGTGCACATCGACTGGCTACGGATATGAACACAAGTAAAACATTCTTCTCCAGGCGGAAGTGCTACGTCTACACCAGTAATGAAGATATAGTGCACGATTCATTTAATTTTTGCTACCAAGGCAGCTGCTAGTTGTAAGCTCGCTGAACCGAAGCTAGCACTTTTCTCGGACGATTTGAAAGACAGGTATGAAGAAATTCAGCCTGAAGCTGAGAGTAAAACTGCGTATAGAAAAAGCCATGATACTGACCAGGCTGTTGCACAGAAGTAAAAACGGAGCACTGTACCAACGAAATATGTAGTCTCGGCAACCTCCATCAACAATGTCTAGGGCGAATCATGGAGATTCAGTTATGGGGCACGGGCGGAGTTGAGCTTGAGATGGTGTTCACCCACCTTCGATAACTAGGACATGTACCTTGGATGACCGACGAACGGATCCTGGAGCAGCCGTTGGATAGGCGGCTAAAATTAGGTGAGCAAAAATCTGAAACTGCGATGTTAAGATGTTATCCAAATAAGTATTTCGAGTTGTAATATAAGCCTTAGGTCGTAGGAAGATGCAACCTTGGAGAAGTGCGACATGAGGAGACGTGACAAAGTTTGATGAATGGTAAGTGAGTGACCGTGAATTCAGGCGTAAGATTCGGAAAAGAACTACAGAGGCTATAGGTCGTGGCGCTGTGACGAATTCAGACACGAAAGTACTAGCCGCTACGGGTTGGTAGGTCATCAATGTGCCCACAGCGAACCGTTAACGAAGAGATGGTGGGTGTCTTAGGCATTAGCGAGTTGAGTCGGTTATACATATTTTTGGTTTGTACCAACTAACGACCTGTTATTTAGTGAACTGCCCACCATTTTTTTCAGGAACTTGGGATGCGGCGACCTGGTACCTTAGATTTCCTTCAACTGTGTTGGTGCGGTGTATGTTAAGGGTTTCAATTCATTCTCAGACCGAATTTCAACCTTTTTCTCTCTTCCTAATCATATATAGAAAGTAATGCTACACACTGTATTGAGAGGGAGTGAGATGGCAAGTGGTGCAGCGCAAGTCACTCGTGGTGACCGATTTGCGCAGGCGTTCATCAGCTTCAATCACCGTGACAGGCTGATTGGAAAACCGATACCGCTAATCGTGTTCATGCGAACACACACGGACAACCACATCCGAACATCAGCAGATGAGCTGCTAAATATCAAAAACAAATTGAACAGTAGTAGTCGAGTCAGACCAAAATAGCTAAAAGCATGCCAAACACTTTGAATATGATTGATACAATTTTACAGTTATCACTGAATTTGAACAGGAAAGAGCTGCATAAATTGGCGAACGTGCCAAAGTAAATAAGTAGCGTAGAAAAGTATGGCTTGTGTAACGTAAAAGAGATGCGGAGAGAAAACAAAATCGGTGCACATAGAGACCAGCAACACGAATATATTGATTTCCCTTCCTTGCTATATTAGATAGCGCTGTCAACTAAAGGTGTTCAATGTCCATTGTACTCCAATCAGGAGAGCGGGAACGTCACCCCGAAACAAGCTTAAGCGTCAGTGCTTTCATGCCCCAAGCTCAAGTCACACCTTGGCCACCAGACTGCTACTTCCAGCCTAACTCAGCGCTAGCGAACTGTAGTGTCGGAAGGTGCCAACACATCGGACGAATGTCCCGACCGAATAGTCTAAACCCCGGCCGAGTGTGCATGACCCGCGAATTATGGCACGGCAACACAAGGCAACAAGGAAGACAGACAGCAGTGTACCAATAACGCACGTATTCACCCGAACCTTCGACCTGACAAAACAACCGGAAACGCAGTCACATTTAGATAAAATTGACCTTCAATGCCACGTGAGATCGGGAACAATTCTTCAATTCTTCTTCTTTATCTCATGAATCGCATAAGATACGTCAAACCTGACTAGATTTCTGTCCTTAGAGTCAGTTTTACCATACTCCTAACACAAAGAAGGCACGGTAGGACAACCAGTGAACGGGTATTCTCAAGTTGTATCCAAGTGTCGAAGACATGTCGATGAACTGTAACATCGCTGAGACGGTGTTCCCATCACATGCCGCTAATGCTCCGGATACAGTGAAAATCAGAAAGGGATATTGTGAACATCGTCTGCATGAATGAGCGGACTTCCGCAGTTACATAGGAAAACAGCCTTACAATGACATTATACACTCGATCTCCCGCCGGATGACGAAGCATGCCGGCGTCACAAATGGCGGAAAGTGATGAACGCTATATGATCATTAGCTGTGCGGTTTGCGATTTCAGCAACCATTCCGCCATTATTGATGCAACTCCTAAGGTAGATGAATGTCTCAACTACCTCTAACAACTCATGCCAATGATGAGAACAGACGCAGACTCCTGCTGGTCTTGCAACAACATCCTATACTGAAGAAATGCGAAGGTCACTCCGAAACAAGGCCTCTAATCTGACTAGTACGTTGTGGGCTTCCTGTGAACCCTCACAGACTACAGCAATGCCGCCTGTATGCTATAAATCAAGCGGTTGGGAGCACTTCGATACCATTAAATTTGTAGTCTGCTAAGGCGTATTCAAGGATTTCGCCTACTGCAAAGTTGAACAACCCTACCGCACCCCACTTCGGATACTAGTAGTTGGTGATAAATTGATATAAGCCATAACCCAGCCTGAAGTACATGACGTTAGCATACTCAACGGGCACGCTCTTCTTTGATATATAGCCTCGGAGGAAAGTACTGGTAACCAAACCAAAGAACTGCGGATGCCTAAAAAGATACATGTGGGTTTCTTAGATGAATGGCGGTGTTCAAACACCGGGAGGATTGTGAGGTGATGATCAATGCAGCCAGGGTGAAACCCAGATTGCTCCCCGTCATGTTCTACTAAATTGCATCCGAGATGTTTACCTAAGGGATCAGTTTCACAAAGGTTGATCATTTTACGAACTTCTTTACTGCAAAGTTCATCGGACCATGTATACAAACTAAATGCCCCTGTATATTACCCTGATCACTCGTGAAAATCCAGCATTCGCAGGCTACAATCATTACGTTGCAGTTGCTAGCAAAAAGTAGGTGTGACGCTACTTAGGTCCGTTGTTGTTTGAAAGGTATAGTTGCCCAATAGCATCTTTTAGTATCACTTTTCTGTTGATAGAATTCAGTTAACTGTAAAACTATGTACGCGTCATTCACGCCCTGTCGTCCGCTAAGTGCCAGTCAACGTTGAGACGGCAATTTAATTGTCTTTTCCACTGACCGCGTGCTTCGGAAGACTATCAATGAAGAGAACAGAGAGCCCAGTGTTGGAGATATCTATCATCACGCGCGTACCCTAAGCGTCCAGGAGCAAGTGAAATATGCTCAAGAAGTTTGACATTCGTATCGTGGTAGACTGGGTATTCTTAGTGACACGTCAAAGATTCACTCCAACAAAGGTACAGCGATACTGGGACTACGGAGATTATCAACGCTCAGTCTCGGCTGCCTGCGTAAATTCCATTTCGTTGTCACGTGCGTGGAACTGTTGTGGATAAACATGTCCAATCGAGTATCGTCCTCTTTCCTTTTTGTTAGTGTGATGTGATGCTTTAACAACCGAGTTTTAACCCTGCAGCGTACCGATTAATGTATGTCCAGTCAACACTAAAGCAGTAAACGACTGCAACAGTCAACTTAAATGCCTTATCCATATCAATAGAAGGAGGGGGTTCCTATTCATAAAGATTTCATAGAAGAGACTACAGTACTACGGAGTATAGCGGATACTTCCGGAACAACGATTTCAATTGCTCAAGAAGCAGTGGAAGGGACAGAGATTAATCAGTTTAGCAGAGAATCCGATGCTGGTATGGTCTGACTACAGCTATCAAAGGGAAACACATTCCGCAAATACGTATCACATGTCCGACCTGCTTTTTTGTTTATTAATCATCATGTTCACATCCACTCGTGGACACTTCATTACTACAATAAGAACAAAGTGAGGTGGTGGAATACCATACACTCTACTAGTAGCCATTTTTGTAACACTGGAAACTGGAAAACATAGCTGAACTATGAGCACAAGTAACCGTCTCCCATCCGCAAGGCGATCAACTTTTGTGGGTCCCGGAGGCGGTTTCTGCTGAGAGTGCTGCAGCTGATCCACAAAAGCGGAAAAAGGTAAGTGGACTGAAGCCATTGTAACACATTGTTGAGATAAAAAGCAGATATATGACATATTGCCGGCGGTGAATAATTATGTTAAACAAAGTAGCTGAGCAACATTTTTTTTTAAAAAAAATCAGAATATAAATGATGGACTTTGTGAAGTCGCCTAATAGCTGTTATGTTGCAGATCGTTCAATGGGTTAGAAATCGGCACGAAACTGACCTGCGAATCATCGAACAGAGCAATTAAACCACTCAAAAGAGACCGTCGTTGACCGCGATTTCCCCGAAGCATCGAGTATAGATTGGAATTCAATGCACTAGGAATATCAGTCAATGGATCGCGAGTTCCTCGAATGCATTCGAATGAACTTTCGGCATAGTCCGAAATGGAGGGCAACTGTTCGGATGAATCATCGAGACCTTTACCACATTTGTTATTACTTTCCTCAACCAGAGAACTGCGATCACTCGTCTCTGACGCATCACATACGGCAACAGATGTATTCGGTCCGCGATTGCGTGCGCTACGTCGAGTTGGTTGGGTTAGGTCCAATTTTTTACCGGCCGTGCTTTCTGGAGACAACATCTGTTGCGAACCAGTCGAATGAGACATTTTCGACTTTTGAGAAACCATTTGCAAAATCTCCGGGTAGAGAATGAATTGCAGGCGGTAGGAGAAGCTGACGCCTTGAATAGCACGCATCTGGAAAGAAATAGCACCCCCAACTAGATCAAGTACTTTAAGGATTAAGACATCAGTGACATTTTTGAGAACACAGTAAGGGGAATCAAATCACAGTGATCGCACCGCGCGGTTGATATGAAGAATATACGAAAATGGATACAAACAACTTGGGAAATGAAATATAAAATTTGCACGACGAACAGTGTCAACCGTGTAGGCAAAGAGCCAATTTACCAGGTACAGCAGGAATGACCGTTCATTGGTAAGTAATGTCGTTATCACAAACCGACTACGCACGCCAAATTTTCGAGTACAAAAATGAACTTGGCCTCAGACAGACCGTTAAGCCTGGTGCGTCTTACTCATTCAAATTAAATCACGATGAACGATCTTGTAGTGGTTAATGCGTTTGTTGTTTGCAGTGCTGACGAGGGGATAAAATCTATACTAGGGTCCATGCTTGTTGAATGACTAATTCTGGTAGCCGTTACATACATGACACAAAACAGAAGGGGAAGGAGGAAAGGTCGTCGGTCCCTCAGTGGTGACTTGGTCATCGCGAGGTAGGAGAGCACGTGGACATTAGTTGCTCGTCTTAGGAATGGAACTTTCTCGTCCAGTGGAGTCTCTGGATTAGGTCAGGGCGATCGGTGCAATTATGTAAAATCGCACACACACATATTATGTACCTTAAAAGAATGTTTAACTTTAAAACTTTGACGGTCTCCTGAATACCCACTTACCACATTTCCAGTTTCGCGTGCAAAAATCGAAACAGACATGAAAGGTTAACAAGTAGATGAATGAACCAAATCAATGCACGATAACCCGTTTTAAAGTATAGAGTCTCAGAAAACGAAGGAAAAGTTAAACAATTCTAGGTGTATACATGCTCAACTCACACTGAGAAAGCCAGGGAACTTGTGATTGATTTCCTGCAATTGGACGTCCGCTTTGACCCGCACATTCGCGTCCAAATCCGTTTGCATTGCAATCAGATAGGGTACGGTTTGGACCGGATGAATGAGACCTTGCCGTAGGATAGTGCTAACGACGGAAAGTGCAGTGAGACGCACAGTACCGAATGCAGAAAAGAACGTCTCCAATGTGTCTTTTAGGTAAGTCTGGGCCACAAAACTGCCCATTCCAGAAGCAACATCTCCCATTTCTTTCAACGACTCTTGGTGTTGTCTGGCCTTCCCTTGAGGAACGAAAAAATTTAAGTACATGTGCATCAGAATACTACTTCAAAGGTTTTTGGTGAAGCACGCACTAATACACAAAATATTCCCCACTGATAATATATGCAAGACGTGAAACACAGTACGACCTACCAGTCTCACTGAAATACAAAATTACAGTTGGTGGTTAGCAGTTTAGAGACTCGCCAGCTAAAATCGTCCATGATGACGCGGTGTTTCATTAACAAGCTGAAAATGTTTCAGAAACATCGGCTTAGTCATTGTTTCTCCGTAGACACTTCCGCTCTAAAGCTGTTTAAGAATCCCGGTATCCTTGCAGTATACGTCCGGTCTTCCAAAGAAAGTCTAACAATATACGGACGCTGTAAGTTTGAATTAGCAAACGGTATGCCGCCTCTGGCTACCGTAAGCTCAGTAGAGATCCGACCAGCATTAAAAACTTACCAAATAGGTAAATCTCTCCATGATATCCGACAAAAACGATGGCAATCACAAGCTCCTGTGGGTCTTGCCGGTAACATTAATAACGGCAACAGACTAGCGGCCAACACTGACACTTCATAACAAGAAAAAAAAATAACGACCTAATCTATATGGAAAACTAAGGGGAAAGCGGTCTCGTTCATAACGAAACCTTAAGTCTCCAAATTGGAAATGTCGACACTTTATAAACAAGAGACGTTGCAGGTGAGAACAAGATAGCATCTGCAAAATAAAAGTCTGCTAATTTCAATGCCCTATTTAACTAACTGTAACTTAGTTATGTGACTGAAACAGACAAGCTACCGTCTCAATCAACGTACTTAATCAAAGTGCCCAAGTCTGAAAAAGGAACACGATCAAGATGACCAGTCACCTGACAAATTGCTTCAGTTACCCACACCAGATGGCACCAATCGGCAATTGTACCCGTAAGGTTAGGTGTAATAAAGATCTAGTTGGCATCAGTAACATACGGTTCATATCTCTATGTCTGCGCGTCTTAAAAGGCTCAATGCATTAATTCGTTTGACGATCGCTGTCAAATATACATCACTCAACACCAAGCAGTGTTATGTTCGCATGAGAACAGAATGGCTTCTTGTACAGCTACAGTATACACTCAGTATTAAGCAAGACGAATCATGTCGACGCCACGGGTTGGTATATGGGAGCGCTAAAACTGTTAACATAGAACATTTTATAAGTTCCCATGAGTGAGAGAAAGTGAGCACTACCGAGTCTCGTACGTCGTAGGTTTGGGCGTCTTTTAAAGCCTACTAGTCGAAAGCTCACATCTGTCGACGATTAATATGAACTACCTGAGGAACATCACAGATTAAGATAACGTTATCTCAAAGCCTGGAATATTTTAACACGCATTTGTTCACAGATGATCGGAATGAGCTCAAAGACAACTTATCGTTATCGGCGGTATTAACAGTAACACTAATACATCGGTGGTTAATACTGACGCCTAATGATCATACAACCATGGAAAATGGCAATCTCGGGGGGGGGGACGAGACATAATGTACAATAGTCTTACATCTAAACTAAAACATTAAATATCATGAAAACAAACAGTCGATACCTAAATGCGAACAAGCAGCTTTCTCGTAAATATTCCTACTCCACTTCATTAAGTGTCACTACATAACAGACAGTCTAGGTCGCGAGAGGCCTAGCCTGAGAGGCATAAGCGACTTGCAGTCATTGCTGACCGTCTCTACCTACCCGCGTCATTTCTCCATATCAGATAACATCGTGTAGCAAGGGTAACATAAAAAGTGACTTCTGATGCAAACTCTTCGACTTCAAGTACTTTGAACAATGCATACGATTCAGAAGTCAGTTGATGATGGCTACATCGTCAAGACTATTGACAAAAAGACAGAAATAATAAACGATGTAAGTTGTGGAGTCTCGTGATATGAACGAAAAACCACGACGACCGAAAAAAAAACTTTTTCATATGCGACGCTAAGAAGACAATGGACGAGAATATGACGCATAGTTAATCGCGAACAACAACTCACATTTAGCGTCAGCGTCCAGCATTCGTTTCTCCTCCTCAAGAAAAAAATTGAGCAAATTCTCCAAAACGATGCATTTCAGTTCTAACTGATGGTCGGAAACATTCTTTGAGTGCTCCTCACAGCTAGTCATACTCGATTTGCTCGGTTCAACCTGCAAAAGGTGCTGATAGAAACCGCGCAATTTTTGACCACAAAGCAGTTCATGATGGCGAGTGCACAGGAAGCCGAGACCAGATAGCGCTTTCTTTCGCATCTCGAGGTCGGACTTGACTTGTTCGGTAAAAAACATCAGGATGTCAAACACCTGATCACGAACATTCGTCTGAAATCGCAATAGCGGAATGGAGGCAGACAAAAAGCGCTATCAGTAGGATATAATATAGCAAAGTGGTCCGAAATCTTCATGCAAATCAGCTGCTCCTCCCATGTAGCCTAGACAACCACAAAACATAGGACAAACCAAAAGAGTCAATTCTCCACCGACTGGAATGAATACTTCCACACGAGCATGATAGTGCACGTGACCTAACAGAGAATCCATTTTCCTTTTTGTCTAAAACGTGAAAAAAAGTCAACAGCCCTACTGGTGACGGAAGATCACTAATAACCGAGACACTGTAACGTCCGAGACTGTTACCAAACAGCAGCGCGAACGGTTGCGCAGTCATCAATCTGGCAAACAAGCGTTCCGATGATACTCAGCGGACTACGTGCAAGTATATATAAATGTATATATATATATATATATATATAAATGTATATAAATGTTCTTCTCTTACAACAGTCCTCCAAAATGAGGGTTACTGCCTGACAGTAAACAATGCTGTATTAAGGATATGAACTCTATCGTAGGCATTTAGTAATAGGGGCAACTTTTGAAAGCACAATTTCCTTAATACGACCATAGCTGTAACAGGTTTCACAAGACGCTTAAGGTTTCCTTGCGTTGTCGTTAATTTTATAAGGCGTAAGAATCATGGCCTCGATTTAGGTCACCTGGAACCAGCTGTGAACAAAGCGTTCATCAGTAAAGAGTGGGTACATTCTAATGAGCAACATACACTGAACATTTTGGGAAGCCCCTACTCAAATTGCGTTTAGCCAAGTTTCAGCTCTTTTCCGTGTCCGTCACGGTCTGTCACATCAGGTATTCTACAAGCTTCGGGGTATTGTCTACTGCAACGGATGAGCTGTCGCTAACCTACCTCGTTGAAAAACCTGAACAAGGAGAGGGTGGAACACGACATCTAACTTATCTTTCAGCTGCCAATTGCCCATTCGGATCTGTAGCTGAACGGAATTTGAAAGAGTATGCATCACATATGAAAAGTAAACTGCACAAAGGAATAATTGATTTGGAAAGATCCGACACAAGTTCTTAAATTTTCCACCAACCAGGCACACATTTCCATGAGTATACCACTTCTGACAAACTTGACTATGCGGTTACTCACTTCTCACCACTTGGACGTTGATACATCCCTTCCCTCGATTACACGGAATTGGACAGAGGAAGTCAAGTCAACAACAACAAAAAGTATCAGTAGATGAGGACCTCTAAATGACACAAATATTTAAATCAGTAAAATAAGAGATTATTCGTACTGAAAATAAATATTGAACTGTAGCCAACAGTTACCGACCTCTAGGATAGCCTGGTTGCAGTCTTAAGTGAGAAGACTGTTAGTCAGTAGACTTAAAATAAACGACAGTGGTATTTACTCACTTTACAACCCATGAGGTGCTTTTATTCTGACAATGCCAAGGTAGAACAAATGGAATACAATTAGAACGTATGCGTAAGTAGTTATCCACCTATCCAAAACGACCATAGGGTTGGCCGACGTAGAGTGAAAGTAGTGTACATACACGTCGTGATCTTGTTTGTGAACACAACAGTTAACATCATCACATATTATACACGTTCAAAAACTTAAAAATAGCAATCAAGTTATGCGTGGAAAACATATGCAGATATAGACAGACAGGTGAGCTGAACTCACATTAGCGTGTGATTGAAAGACATTGGCATCAAAATGCTTGCACAAAAGCCCGACGGTAAACAGCGCGCGAAGGATAGACGGTCGTATTGTGGGTGAGATTTTCTGTTTGGGATCGTCTGCAAGATCGGTTCGAAACCGTTGTAGTGCATTGAAGAGGCGTGTGAAACAGTCGCGCGCAAGAGAATAGTTTTTTGAAACTCGGTTAACAACCGAACCCAAACAGGCGACGCAAGACTCCAGGACCATCTTCCCATGACGAAGTGTCAGGCGAACCATATCTTCCTCCAACTGAGCCACAAATGTTTCGCTAGGATGTTCCATCAAAGGAACAGTGACTTCGAGAATGCGCGCTACGTAGTGCAGGATATGTGGGTCGGATGTTTCATTACAACGCAGGTAAGTTTGTAATACCATTGCATACTGGACCATCAGTTCAGGGCGAATCCTTGTTAACAAGTGGAGGGTGGCCAGACAAGCCACTAGCCGTTGGTTATTCTGACCAGATATTTCTGATAATCACAAAAAAGATAAAATAACACTCAGCTTCGGGGTTGATGACAAAGAAATTATAAACGAGCAACGTGCATTCAATTCAGACGAAAATTATGAGTGAAACAATAAGAGATCCACCTAACCTTGAAATCTGAGTACCACAATAAGAACAATAAGAAGCAAGTGCTCACGGCGGTCATAGCATTTAACTACATTAAAATAAAGCTGGAGCCCTAGGGCAACCTTGACAATTGCTGTTCTGGTTAAAGATGATGCTAGATTACGTTATGGCAATGAAACAAAGTAACCAACCTTCCAATCGCATGATGTACTGAACGAGGCAATCGACAATCTGTTTGCAGGCCTTCTCGACTGGCTTAACCTTTTCGGCCTCTTCTTTTTTCAGTAACTGAAATGGAGCAGTAGATTGGAAACATGTATAAACAAACATCGATAAAATCGCAGTTGCGATGATATGATAAACACTGAAAAATTATGTGTTAGCTTATGATAAACCTAACCCGAATGACACGGTTTTGCAGTCAGAATTCAAATAGCACAAACTATTATTAAAACAGGAATCAGTATGGGATTCAAATACATGTCCGTGCGCTCAAGCGGCCTCAGGGTTGTTTATTCGTATACATACGGATAAGCCTTTAAGGTATATTCACAAGACGTCTGACGGCAAAACATATCGCCCACCTGAAGTTTGCTTTGCTATTGCTTTTTAGTCATTATTGTATTTCGGAGTTTGAGTTCAGCCGGAATGGGTTACACTTTGGGTTAACCGATTCCCATCGTTCATATTAACTATTCGCGTTCATGTTAGGACAACACGGTATGAAGTAGGCGGAAGTAAAACAAAATAAGCATAAAGAAGTAGTTGATTGTGTGTTACCAATTGAAGGAAGTGACAGCCGTTGTACGAGCTGATCGGGCAATGTCGCAGCAAGTGATTATGACACATTACTAAGCTATGCAGTCAACCAGCTTGAATGTCACATAAGAAGGCGTTCATGAATTACACTGATGGTGGCGGCTGGGGTACTCACAGTAAATGTACAAAACCATCAATATAAAGTGCAAAAGCAGTTCTCATAACAGACCTCAAAGCGTTTAACCGTCAGCCTAGAGCAAAAATTATTTGTCTCAACGACAAGAAATATCAGACATTATTTCATCATATGCATGAGAAAGATGGAGGAAACATGAGAACAAAACATACTGAAAAAATACAAGTCCATGCCTGATTAAGGCACTTACGGTGCGCAAGAACTGCTCAAACCATTCGTAGCCCGTGTCTTTACAAGCGGCCACAACGTCTGTAATATTCATAACTTTTCGAAGCAATTTGACTGTTTCCTTGTCTCTGACTGGGCTGAACCACATGGTTTGGAACACTTCATGGACCAATTTCTGCATGACAAAAGCAATATATATGTCATCAGTGGGAAGTTAGACGCGAAAACATCGTATTTGTGATCGACGAGAAACGGGAAGAAAATATACCAGTGGGTGATGATTAAAAGTAATAGAACTCACTTTGATACCTTCCTCGTCGTTCACACGCCGGATCATTTTCACACAAATCTCCGCGATCCGTGGAAAGTCTGGCTGTTCCAAACAGATATCGCGCAGTATGCGGATCACGCGTTTTCGAACGCTCACACCTTTGTCACGGATACGTTCGGCGAGCATTGGATAGTATTGCGCTGTTAGCTCCGGTTTTCTGCCAAGAAACCGACCGAGTAAGTCAACCGCAGCTTCGCGCACCGATGTTGACGTGTCCAAGAGTCTAGCATGCACTGCACGCTCAATGTCTACACGAGCCAGCACATTCGGATCCGCCTCTACTACGGCAGACAGACAGCGCAAAGCTTTGGTGCGCACAGGAACAGAAGACTCGCTGAGGAGCTGTGTGAAAAAAAAGAGGCAAGATAGCAAAAAGGCCAATAATGTGTTGATCTCCGCATGAACCAACCACTTCTAGTCACCATACGCAACAGGCGCCAGAGAGAGTCAATCAAGCAGCTTCACATTTGTGAAACTGCTTAAGTACAAAATACTGACTCGAGTGATAACATGTGCAAGTGAAAACAAAAGGCAAGGGAACAAGAGTTCTCAACAACAAAAATCCGCGAAAACACTAAAAGTGGAACGAGAGAGTGAGAAAACGTAAAGTTCTTAAGCAGCTATAAATGAATTTATATGCTAAGTGGGCGCTTGCCGAATCTCAGTGTCAAAACACCAAAACGTCGCGCCAAATTGAAAGACGTACCTTACATATCTGCGACAAGTAGACATCAAAACTTTGTGAAAACGGTCGCAGACTAGCTAGATATCTGCACACCAGGCATGTATCTTCATAGTCCAGAGTGCCATGAAATATGAGAGATGCCGTCGGGGTTTCCACAATTTTATTTCCCTTACGTTCAGTGGGGGGTTGAACTGCAGTATTCCAAAAATGTCGACGCTGTCGCCAGGTATCCGGTGGCTCACGTATCTTCAACAGAATATGGTGCCGCCGCCGTTCGGCGATCGAGAAAACCAACTCTTGATCAACGACCGCCAGTTTTTTCGCCGACCTGTTGAGTTCTGGGCCACCGTTCACGAGATTCTCGCCCTTGCGTTCCAGGATTGTCCGTTGCGCTCGTTCAGTTTCCTTGGTACAGTCATTCAACCATTGCGCCAAATAGAATTTTCGGGCATACTGCATGAAAGTCCAAGTATTAAAGGAAGGTTATTCATGGCGGAAAGTGAGAATTACTGGTTTAATTATATACCTAACAACTATTCGATATATCGGCGTGCTAAGTTGCGGCGCCCAAGCGCTCCGTAGTCTTGTTCACAGAAGTGTAGGCGCAATATTACTACAAGTATCCATGCCAGACGACGGAACAGTCTATCAGAACAAGCACATCAAGAAATTATGCATCGGAATGCGTAAAAACGTAGCCGATTCGACTGAGTGACTACTTACACAAAAGGTAGTGACAACACCGAACAATCTAGTAACCATGCCAATTCCGCGCGGTATGCTGGGTTTCCAGCTTATACATTAATGGAGAGCACACACAACAGCGGGTATTGACTCGCTTTGGCGTTGACCTTCATTCAAATCATACGAAAAATAGACCAAATAATTAATTCGGTTTGTAGAGTCAACCATCTTAAAAATGACAAATCAATGGTTACACTATATTGTACTTTCTGATAGATACAATTAGTTCCGAGGAAAAACCAACAGGGAGGACGCCAGATCTATATATGGAATACAATGTTCCGTTTTGATGGGCGAAATAACTACCGACAGATAGTGTAACTGATTACACGAACGGCCCACATGAGGTGCGTTAACCAGCAAAGAACATAACAGTCAAACAGAGGGTTTATACACATCTTCACGGAAGAGGCGAGCAGTATGAGCCACTACAAAAATACAAGCTGCCGCATAACACAAACAATAACACGTAAGTTAAATATTGTAATGCTGCCCAGGCTTAAACAGAGGCTTTCGATGCTGTCATGTTCATTTAATACATAATCCTGTAAACCAAAAACCACAAAATTAGTACTACCGCAGAGTTGTGAAACAAATATCACCTGACAGGACTCAAGAGTGTTTCTCTTTTCTCCTTACGCATTTCGTAGAATCCTCATTAAAAACGCGACCCAATGTTTACCATAATTTACACTACACCCATGCATTATACACGATAATTCCATGATAGGATTGCCCAGCAAGTGAAAAGACGTCCAAGAGAAACATTAAACCAAGACAACCACTGTGTAGTATGTTGGCGCTTACACATTCCACACCAATTCACAAATCACGTTACCCAACTGAATGAATCAATGATTGAGCAGAGACTCGTTTCTGACCAGTTAATCTGTTAACAGTTTGCTAGGGAAGCAAATCTTAGCGGCAAACTTCAAATTCGAGGTAAGAGTTGAGACACGCTTCAAAACTTCAATTGTTCACATACATCCAGAGATTTCAAAAGAAATCAAAATGTAGCGAACAGCCTTGTTTTCGTTATCATCTCCAGCAACAAATACGACACAATAAATATGAAGATGGTTATCAAGTTAGGATTGCGTGGAACCTAGCACGGTGTAGACTTAGGGTCGTTTGAGGATTACGGACGCGGTTACTGTGGTGCCATGTCAATTGCTGCAACGACGGCAGGCTAAGGTAACTTCAGTGTCTGAACAAAAGACTTCCGCACGCACAGATTAAGGTTTTGCAGTCCGATTTCGATAGCCTCTGCAGCGGCCAGGTTACGACATTTCGCACCTCTGATGTCAACATGTGTGACGCGGTAGATCGGCTTAAATGTGGCATTCACATTGACTCTGTGACCCGAGCTGACTAGGTGGACCAAAATTGCGTTGGAAATCATTCCTTGTTGTCCGGTCGTCAACCAAGCAAGGTGGTGTTCGTGTAGTCCCTCCGACAAATGCCTTGTTGAGCGACCAATGAAACATGCTTCATAGGAACAAGAAAATGAGTGAACGCAAAATGAGGTAGCACTACTGGGCACTGCGTTTTTGAAGTGAAGGCGCATACCTGGCTTTGAGGTTGTTAGGAGGTGCATCTCCTAACGGAACAGCCAGGACGTATCACGCCACATCGATCGGCCGACCCAACTCGGATGGTATGATCGTGGGTGGTGGTATGGTTCCGCTCAGCCAATCAGATTGCAGGTGTGCGGTCGAACGCCTGTGCGCTGTCTGAACTGTTTGTTTTTCACGTTCCTTTCTGGTGTCCCTTGTAACGTGATTTGCTCTGATTTCCTGACTCGCGGATTCGCTCTATGTCTGTCGGCCATCTATGGTAAACGTTTCGTCCTATAAATTTAGAGCCTCTGTGACCAAATTTTGTCTCGCTCTACCAATAAACGGTATTCCCGCGTCTTTTCTCATTTCTCGGTTTGGGTCAGGCGACTGAGCACGTAACCAAGGCGACGATCCAACAGAGGTGGACAACAGTCATACTTGAGCAGCATGAATCTTTTTTTTTCGAGGTCGTATCGAGCCCTCTGGTCAGCGATACACTCGAGAATTCACTCTTGTATAGCTATTTCACATAGATGTTAATTTGCCCGACAAATAATTCACGGTCCCGCGATTTCGTTCGTTGCATATTGCGAGCTGAGAGCTTATCCGGATATCCATTGACACGAAACGTTTCACATAAAGATTTAGGCTCTTTGTCTAACACATCATCAGTACAAATTTCGTAGATTCGGGGTGTTAGATAGCATATCGAGTTCCGTTTCTGCTTCATAAGAACAAAACTGTGGAAATTGGTATACTGGCCATTCTGTCCACTTCCTAAATATACCTCATTGAATCGACCCATCTGGACGATTCAGTGATACAACATCAAGGAAAGTCAATTTTCTATTCTGTTCTACTTCCATAATGAACTTCAGCTTCCTGTGAGCTGGGTTACCTAGTGATAATAGTGTTGTCATTGACGATACAGAAAATATTCGCATACCGTCTGTACAGTACGCACTGTTCTGTCAGTCCTGGCAGGTTTGTTTGTTCAATCATTCTCATGAAAATGTCCGTCAGCGATGAGCCAAGTGCGAGCCCACAACGACTCCATCTTTTTGGCGATAGATTTTCCTATCGCACTGAAATGGGATATCTTGCGTGCAAACTAACAGGAGCTCCTTGAGCTGCTCACCAGGCATTCTAAGTTGCATATCATTCAAATGGATGTAATTAAACGTAAAACCAATTGTCCCTCTTAGTGACACGTTAGTGTAAACAGCGAGCACACGTTCAACAACGACCTCTTATTATCAACAGCCTTGTCTTTTTTAGATTCAATCGACTGAAGCTATGTGAAGCTAATCTGTTGCAGAGTGGTTCCAAAAGTTTAGTTGATCATTGTGCCAATGCATGAAATGATGAGTTCGTCATGTCTAAAATCGGACGTAGGGGAAAGCCATCCTTACGAATTTTAAGTAGGCCACAGAGTCTTGGTATAACCGAGCCTGCTGGGCGCATCCGCTCGAATACTGAAGCGTCAGCTCAACTATTTTGCTTTGTTACTTGAGGACAGAGATATGCTCCTTAATTGCAATTGTTTTGTCTTACTCGATCTCTATTCTTCGAGATATGGCATCATCTTTTAATATATCGTTCATCTTGTCTAAATACGCCACGTATTAACTTATGAATTGTCAAAGTATAATCATTAGAGATCAGCCAACCAATGTGACCGTTTGGAGCGTTTCTAGGAGACGTAAAACCTTTCGATTTTTCTCGTCATTTTAAATCTGAAATACAACGTCGTTGTATAGTAACTTCAGACGCAACGAATAAACCGGCTTTTCACGGTTTCTTTTTGGATATTTTCGGCTGGAAATTTTAGAGACGTCCAGTTACAGCCCTCAACATTTCCCTTAGATGCTGATATTTTTTTCGCGCAGCAAGTTCCATGTATGCGTATGTCTGAAGCCTAATCGAACTGATAGATAAGATCAGGAGGACGAATGCCACGTGATCATACAACCTGAGATGAGTTTACCAATGGGCGGTTAGGGAATCAATCGAGCTGGCAACCTTAACTCACTGATAACCACGCGGTCAACTCACCCGTGAGCGCCGTAATGAACTGTCAACGCAATCAAACGTCTGATCGATTAAATGTAGCGTGAGCTAATGCCCATATAATTACAAATAAGACGGCTAGAGTTCAATTCACAGTCTGAACAAGAGTCTGTTAAAGGAAACTCTAGCCAAGCGGTTCTTTCGATGCTGAAAGCCGAAAACAGTGAACCGACAAGTGTGCTCATCGTGGGACAAACGAAATTATCGAATCCCCAACAGTAAGATAAATCTGTCCATGGCACAGGACATATACTACTGATGAACTGTAACAAGTGGACAATTTGAGTTCGCAGTGTTTCGTTGAGAAAGGGACTGGCTAAAAAATATACCTGAATGGGAAAGCTACGGTGAAATGTGCAAGCGGTGCCCAATTTGTTTCGACCAAATCCATGACTGCTTATCAGTGAAGAGAAATCCGGTTTAATCGGCCAATAAGTTACCGAAGCACATAGCTCCGTATACACTGATTCACATGAGAACGAAACGAATTAAAAAGGACTGAAACGATGGACTTACCACAGCCGTAGGACTAGCATCTTCCACAGCCAAATAATCTAAAATCGCATCACGTAGAGCCTGGACACGATCGAGCTGAGCAATAGGATCCACGGTTTGTTCCGGCTTGCTAGATTTCTTTTTGTTCTTCTTCTTGAAGTCAAACGACAATTCATTGGTGACAATATCGGGCGGGTC
>JTDE01001705.1:51560-77610 GCA_014338405.1 Paragonimus skrjabini miyazakii | reverse complement strand
GTCAACTTCCGGAACATCGCTCCCTAAGTGGTTAATTTCAGGTGGTCGCGTACTTTCCAAGAAACAACAACGAGCATCCAAATATGATTTTGTAGTTGAGGGAGTCGAATTACTGGACTGCAACCCGCAGTATGCACACGTCCGACTGCCGAACGGGAAGGAAGAGACGGTGTCGATAAAACACCTAGCCCCTCGTGGAGAGCCCGATGACCTTGGAACCTCCGAATGTTCAGCTGACGCTAATGACCTGATCGAGGCGACAGAAATCGTACATGAAATGTGTTCTAACGACAAGGCCGCTGACTCTCCTACTCCAACCAACTATGAATTATTAAAGCAAAGGTAGCAACGTCTTCACCCGTATAATCTGAGGAGCCGCGAAGCATAGTGATAGCTTTCCCGCAATTTTCTTCCTGACAACCACATATATTTGTTTCATTTCGTTACTGGTGAATTTCCTTTCCGAATTTATCATTACATCATCCATATGCGGTACTCACCGTCCATTTTATCAGTGGGGGAGAACGTACTAGCATTTGGTCATAATTCACGTTTGCTTATTCGTATCACTCATTATTATCTTCTATACATTACATCCACTGTACCGTCCTTCTCAGAAGAGTAAAGCCTTACTCTACGGTCCTCTGTCTTCTAACGACTCAACGTGCCACTTATCGAATACCGTTTTTCTAACTCATTACACACTGTAGCACCTTGGTCAGTAGATATACAACCACCCACTGAGACTGGGATTTGCAATTGCATTTCGGCTTTCAACCGCTATACGGCTGCTGGCCCAGATGATCTCATGCCAGCACTTTCAGAGGTGGGAAGGCGTTAGCAGAGGCTTTGATTCAGTTGTTATAACTTGTGCAGAGGACGAAGACCATCCCTTCGTGCTGGGGTCACTCAATAATAATTCCTATATTCATGATAGGTGTCAGGAGCTCTTGCGAAAACCACAGAGGAATCAGTTTGACCCCAGTCATTTCTAGAGTTCTGGCATCCATTATACTTCGTCGACCCACTGCAACCCGGGAGGCAAACATTAGGGAAGAACAGGCAGGGTTTCGCCCTGGTCGGGGATCTATAGATCACATATCTACCCTTCGTCAAATTCTGGCGCAGCGTCATGTATACCGCCGGCCAACAATTGCCGTATTTCTCGACTATAAAGGTGCATTCGATTCGGTGGATCGATTTACACTTTTAGTCACTTAAACGCAAGAATGTACTGACGAAGTATGTGAGCATACTATCAGCGCTTCATTCCCATAGTTTAGCTCAGGTTGGGTTTACGGCAAACTGTCTGACAGTTTCAGAACCAGGAGCGGCGTACGTCAAGGATGTCCATTTTCACCATTTTTCTTGTGGTTAGTGTCCAAAGGACAAGGAACGCTTTTGTTTAAAGACACTATCTGATATGGCGAAGAACAGTAGTCAATGACATTCAGTGTGCATCGGTTTAATTTTGCTCCCTACGTCTTTCTCCTTTACCTTGCACAATGCCACTTTTCTCATATTGTAACGTTTGCCACTTCACGTGGTCATTCCGTATTAAATATGTCCTTGAAAGATCAGAAAAGAGGAGTTCTCGTCCAAGAGGCTTGTTACCCTTTAAACGACACCAAGGGCTTTTAACCGTACTTGATAATCCGCCGGCAGTCACGAGCGACCAGAGTGATCTTTTGTGCGAGAGTACCTTTTCTAACTTCCTTCTTCCTTGTTCCGAATGATAGGAGTGCCGCAACTATAA
Organism: Paragonimus skrjabini miyazakii; assembly: GCA_014338405.1. Taxonomy (NCBI): domain Eukaryota; kingdom Metazoa; phylum Platyhelminthes; class Trematoda; order Plagiorchiida; family Troglotrematidae; genus Paragonimus; species Paragonimus skrjabini miyazakii. The sequence continues at coordinate 75,854 of JTDE01001705.1, read as the reverse complement.
AACTGGCTCTCACTACCTGATCACTCATACGCGGTCAGTAGTACGACATCACACTTTTATGTGTGCGTCTACTTTTAACGTGACTGCTCCTTTTTGACCTGTTTGACAAGGTTGCACCTGGTAGGACTGAAGTCCTAGTCAGCGAAGACTTCCGGGGCGATGCAGTACACAAATGCCTGATCACCTCGTCAAATTAGCAGAGTAGGTCATGCCAGCGATCCACAGTGCGCCTCGACAGTTGTGCCCAATATTCACAGAAGCATGCTTTAGCCTAGTAGGTTTGTTGATGTGCCCACAGTGAGCACGAAACTGAGTAGTATCGAATGGCTAGTATGTATCCAGGCCTTGACAGGACTATGCGTATGTCTGAGATTCCCTCTGAGCTTCGATAACGTAGGGAGCACGCACCTAAACTTTATAATCTCTGACCAGGACTGGTCTTCCAAACCATGTGCGGAACGATTGCACGCCCGCAGAACACATTGTAACGTCACCTTATATCGCATGACATGGCAAATTTCATTCATTCATAGCAACTATGAACTCTACCAGAAGCTGCTATGACTCGAGCTGCCTTGGACCGCAACAATAACTTGGAATAACGTAGAAGAAAAAAAGGAAAGAAAAATGAAGAACCGGGATTGTGGAAGTGGGTGTACTCTTTACTGCAGCACGTCACCACCTCGGATAGTGTTTTCAACCAGTTATTTGAGAAATGGCCGTCTCCAACCGAGCTGGCGAAACCCTATCATCCTACCCAACGAAATAATCACGGTCTTCATATTTCATGATCATAAAGTTGGTTGACCAACACGCGGTCTTACTCAACAGGTGATCGTTACAGTGTGTAACGCCCAGTGCGGTAAACGCTCGGCTGGCATCGGAGTGCGTGACCCAACGATCGTAGGCTGTGTGGTGATTAGTTGACCATTTGTTCACGCATCCTGAGAAATAAGCGCAGGTAAACCGTTACGTCGCTCACGCGACCGATCTACTTGACATAGACTGATTGGCAGAAACAGCGATAGTTAAAGACGGTAAGTCTGTTCATATCCTCCTCGCGAACAAGTCATGTTTGTGAACCGTAAAGCAAGACCTAAAGTTCACAAGTATGGATTACCTTTCTCCTCAACAGCTGAAAGTACTTTCAACGCCATAGACACCCACGGTTTAGTTGGTTTACCTAAACACTGCTGTAGATTAAACCACAGGAATGTATTGAAGGGTATTAAATGCCCCCGTATATCTATCAAACACCCTACTAAACAAAGTGGTGCATGAAAATTTTATGGTTGTTAGACGCCAGTAGGTGACACTTACAGGTAATTGCTTTCTAAAAGTCAACCGATGAACCTTTTTGCTTTCAGTATCCGTATTCTCCGACAAACAGATCTATATGCTGCTCTAGCGAATAATTTCACAGACCCACAGCTTGATGTCCACTGAGCCCCTGAAATGCGAATCTGCCTTCCTAGCCCCGACATTCACTTGATCTTATTTAGGGGACTGTCGACCTAAAGATCGCTACTTAGGGTTTCGGGTGACGTTTAAGATGAATCTGCTGAGTGTTGCTCTTAGTTCTAAGGCACAGCTGTGATTGTGCGATTGGATTCCAGTGACTAGTCGGTTATGCGCTGTCAGATTTAGTGCACGAGTTGGTCTGTAGACATGGGTCTTACAAACATTCTATTCGGGACACCGAAGTACGTTCCAACCGACAGTATTCCAAAAACTTCCAATAATGCGGTCTGTGACTTAATGTCAGTCAGACGAAATTAACGAGGCGCTAGCATGTGTGGAAAATAAAACGACGAAAGGCCCTATTTATCCCACAATGCAAGTATAAGGGCTGATATGGATAACAAAAGATGTGAATAAGGAACAAACTAATAGGTGTGAATGTGGAGTGTAAGTATAAAAATGAACACGAAAAGTTGTTACTACATCATTCACCGCCACCAACAAAAAACGAGATGTGCTCAGATGGATGTGGACTAGAAAGAACGATAAGTAATGGTGCACAATGAGAAATGTGTTGCGAGTTTTCTATGCATCTGTGATACCATGACAATGGGGGTATACTTGTTACTGTTATCGTGCGATAGTTTCAAGGCTTTGAGTGTGATCGTCGCTGATCCGAGCTGATTCTAGGCTTCCAGCAGGTCGGCTTATGGTGGGTTTATGTTCGGTGCCGACGTTTAGGATATCGGGAACCTCAGTCTCAGGTAGATTAGGGGTTGTCCCCTACTTTTGGTGCAGGCTGTCGAATATATGCGTCTTCCTCACCGTTAACAAATAGGACAAGTGCATACTGAGGGTTGTGCTGCATCTATTCGACTTTTTCTGACAAGGGTTCGTACTATGCTCTGCACGCCGAAGGGGATTTGATTCTTCCCCTCCTATCCGATTTTGTCATAGGCGACTTTTCGGAAGCTGTGCTTGACAAGTCTAGTGAACTTAGTGAGTATCTTCCTGCCTCTGGGTTGGCCAGCATAAAGTATGCGGATGACAATCTTACTTAGCCCCTCTGCTGGAGACATGGAGACCATGCTGAACAAGGTGAATGCCCGGACCGACTTGTATGGAATGTGCTTCGTACTGCCAAAGTGGGAAATACAACTTCGAGACTGGGGACTTCCCACTAAGTTCTTTATTGCGGGCGACCCGCTTGAGACTGTGGACAGTTTCACATATTCCTATGACACTATCTCATCAGCATGTAATAGTGCTGATGAAATATCATCGAGGATAGCAAAAGCACACGCTGTTTTTGCTGACATGTTTTATTTGTGGCGTCGGAAAGACGTCCGGTTGTCACTGAGGGGAGGGATACAAGACACTCACATGCGTTCCATTTTGTTATATGGTTTGAAAGCGGGGTCTGATCGCGAAGAAGATATAAACGGACCGTCGTTATCTCCGATAATTGGCCCATGCTAAGTAGGATTATCCTGGGAGCAACGCGGCCGTCCACAGCACGAAATTCCGGAACGCCCAGGATGCGCAATTATTGGTCAACTAATCACGTCGCACAGCTTGCGATGGTTTGCGTATTTCGCATGCCAGCCAAGCACTTACTGCACCAGGTATATACTGAGACGACCAACTATTGAGTAGAACCGCGTGGTAGTGGAGTAACGAAGTGGTCACAAAATATGACGACATTGACTACCCCACTATATTCCGTGTGATCATTCAAATCGCTGCCGACAAACGCTTTTTTGAGTGAATGGCATGCCTGCATTCACACCGTTTCTATATCTTCCGTTTATCCTTGTTTAATCCTTTTCAGCATCCTTCTTTAATCACTGGTGTGGTGAACAGAAGTCCGAACGACAGTACCTTCGGTCATGCTGATCACCGCTGTGAATGAATCGCTGAACAAGGTGCTGATTTCTTTGAGCATCAAAATTTTTCTCATAGTTACTACTCTCAACATAGTTTATTCTCAGTTTTTGGCTTGATCTATAGTGTCGGCCCAGTTACGGACTTACACTGACTTTCAGTAATGTTCTCCACCGACATCTCTTCCACGTCTGCTTCTCCACCTCACCTTTAATGCGTTTGCATGACACGATGCGGACTTGTGATGCTAGGCACGCAGGTATTAGATAAGTAGGGCGTAGATTAAAACGGGTGCATCATTTTGATTGACCTAGTTACCACCGAAAATCTGTCATGAATGTAACCGCACCATTCCGGTTACAAATAGAAGACAGAACCCCTGGGCAAATATCCACAAAGCACCAGTAGGCACTTTAGTTTGAGACCTTTAACGCCCTAAACCCTTTGAAGAAGGTCGGCTGGTAAAACACTAACATAACCGAAGATAATTCTAATGAACAAAAAATAAACACTACAGAACATTGTCACGATGCCGCCCTAATGAGAACTGCCTAGACAGGTAACTTAGACATTAATACTTCTGATAACATTCAAGCTTAAATAAGTAACGCCGTGTTTTCAGTTATTCATTTCCGACAATCCGCGATGTCGAAAAACCTCTCACAACAACACAATCATCACCGCACAGTGAGAGAGGTAAAGACGGTGATCGAACCTGATAATAACTATCAACCAAAAGTGTATGAGAGTAACGTCAAATAAATTCTATCAGAATTCTATAAGATTGATTCGACAACCGAATGTAAATATGTATACAATGGACGCGTACTAATTGCGAACTACAGAGAAAATCCCGAAATGATGAAAATATTACACAGAATATTTAAAGGACCAAACTGTCTGCGAGTAACCGTTCCACTCACCTGTTCGGCATCCATAAATCAACAATGAACAACAAAATATTTATCTCAACGAAATTTTTTCAACTGTGCAGACATGTTAGTGATATATGGACTACTAAAACAAAAAACATAAAGTAATGACCGATGCACCCGACAATCAAATTATGGGAAATTGGTCACGTCGAGTGTCTCAAAATAAAACACTGATACAAAAAACTCTCTTCTTGATGTACGCTAGGCGGCCATATCCTGCTGTTCTGTGAGTTCGCCGATATATAAGGGCGGTGCACAAAGTAGGGGCTGAATTCTCAAATCATCCGGATCTAGCCCGTTTGTCTTATGCAGTGTCCAGAAGGCGTCTGTTCATCTGGAAGATACTGACTGGAAACAGGGTGTAGCACCGCCCCTAAAGATAGTTGCAAGTACCAAATCAGTTAGAATGCTGCTGTAACAACGGTCCAAGCTAAAGCAAATTCAGTGGAGCTTTTAAAACGATCTATGAAACATCAGTTAAGGAACTCAGGGGAGGTTGCTGGAGGTATTTGTAAGCCCGCAATGAAAGGAGTGTTGACTAAGGAACGTCTGAGGTCGTGAGCTGGTATGCATTTATTAGTCACCGAACTAAGAAATGCTACACAAGTGCTAAATTGGAAAGTGCCTGAGAAATAGGCCACTGCGAATTCGTTGAAACTGGATGAGACAAAGATAAATAGCAACACCTATTGACTCAGGGTCCCAGTGGCGCGTTATTGAAATTTTTTGCATGAACAAAGTTTTGGATTTTCACAAAGCTATCAGCCTGGGAAAGCATAAATTTGGAATGCTTATGACAGCAGTTCAAGCTGTAGTGACCTGGAGGTAACCCCGGTCTTCCTGCTGTACGATGTGCAAAATCCTCCCCCAAGTCTTAGCTTACATTGTACAAAGCATCTTAAGGATATTTGCCTGCCGTCTGCTTGATGCATGCGATCACGTTTGATTGTTTGCAAGCTTCCCCGCATATGCTCGCCAATCGCACTATTAGCACTCTCCCGGTTACCTCGCGCGTTCGACGGTCGGATCCCCAGCACTCCTAGTTACTCCTGTGTATCTATGTCGTTTTGCGCTGATCGTGACCAATTGTAATTATTTTATACACTATTTTTGGTGTCCCTCAATTATTGTAGCGACCTATTAGAACAGCCCGATTTTTGTCGGTATTTTGTTGTACAATTTGACACCTCCTGATGAGACATGTTTGTTTAGCCCAATTGTATGCCATATTTCCGCCAATGTGGAAATTCTTCACTCTTCCGTTCCGCGCGCTACACGAAGGATACTTGCTGGCTGTACATTTTATTGCTTCTCGGTCGTGGCAATATATATATAACACTGCGCTGTTTGTTGTCTTCTGAATTATTGCCATTGGGTAACTCATCGAATCTGGAGTGAGACCTTGTGGGAGAGTCTCAACAAACTGGTGAACGCGACAATAGCATTTTCGCCGAAATTTGATCCGCTATTTTTATTCCGTGATCCGGCGTATTTTGTCCACGTATCTTCGTCTCACGCCATTCGATGAGTCAGTTCCTTGGTGTAATTTTTATATACGGCATTTCATTATTTCCACTAACCGTACTTAATTTTTGGTTATATAGTAGGTCTGACCAAATCTTCATATTTATTCACCCACTCAATATTCCCCGTTTTTGCAAAATACAAGCTATCGAGCGTTTACGATGTCTGGGGAAAATACTCAGCCCTTAGATTCACATACTGTAGGCGCAGTTACACTAACAGTTCCTCCATTCTTGGAGATGGATCCCCTGCTGTGGTTGGTCAGTCTTGAAGCCGAGTTCGTCAATAACCGAATTTCATCTGACCAGGCGAAGTTCAGTTAGCTAGTGTCCAGGCTTTCGAAAGAAATCACCACGCAACTGCATGATGTCCTCCTCACTCAACCCGCGGAACATCGCTATGATACCCTTGAGGAGGCCGTGATCAAGCGGGCAACCCCATCAGAAAAGACCTGCCTAAACCAGCTTTTCAGCGGATTACAACTGGGTGACAAACGGCCATCTACGTTGCTCCGTGAAATGCAGCAAGTTCTCGGTGGCTCTCACATGGATGAGTCACTATTGCGAGAGCTATGGATGCAGAAGCTGCCGGAGACAGCCCAAGCTATTGTGTCCGTAGCCCGCTCACAACCGCTATCAAAGGCTGCTGAAATTGCCGACCAAGTGGTCGAGCGCTTCCAACCGATTCTGCACGATTACAATAATCCCTGGGTAAGTGTTATTCTTCCGACCTCAGCTATGGAACGTCCTGTAAGTTCTCACTCAACCGAACTTGCAGAGGTCAGGGCCATATGGGCAGAAGTAGCTGCCTTACGCGGAAACTTAGGCAGTATAACTATTAGCCGTTCCGGAAGGCGATCCCCACGCCGTCGGCGTGCAAGCAGGTCGCCCCGTCGACGCAACTCACAGCCTCCTAAAGGCTTCTTCTGGTACCATGAACGATATGGTACTAAAGCCACTAGGTGTGCAACCCCCTGCTCGTTTCCCTCACCGCTCCAGGGAAACCGGATCGCCGACGCATAAAATGGCGACGGACGTCGCTGGCGCATCCACCCCTAGTCGCCTCATGTTTGTTCGGGATCTCTCCACAGGGACCGCATTCCTAGTGGACACCTGGGCGCAGGTTAGCGTAGTCCCGCAGACCCCTTCCGAGACGACACAGTTAGGCGCTCCTCATCTCCGTGCCGCCAACGGCACCTTTATCCAGACTTTCGGTCAACGTTCGCTAACATTGGACTTAGGTCTCCGACAAAACTTTCGTTGGATTTTCGTTGTCGCTGCTGTTCCGTTTGCCATTATCGGTATCGATTTCCTCCGGCATTTCGACCTTTTAGTCGATACGCGATGCCAGAAGCTACTAGATGCCGTTACACACCTGAGCATTAACGGTAATCGCACGGCTCTCGCAGCCATTAGTCCTGTTTATGCGACACCGACTGCTCCATCGTCTTTTGCGGAACTTTTTCAACAACTTTTTCAACGCCGTGCTGGCTGTGACATCCAATGTCACACGCCACATAAGAACCAAAGGCTCGCCCGTATCGGCTAGGCCTCGCAGGTTGGCCCTTGAAAAACTTAAAGTCGCTAGGGCAGAGTTCGAGCACATGCTCGAACTCGGGATCATTCGCCCTTCCGACAGTCCCTGGGCCTCACCATTGCACCTGGTTCCCAAGAAATCAGGAGACTGGCGTCCTTGCGGTGATTACTGCGGTCTTAACAGAGTGACGGTCCTTGATATGTATTCTATTCCACTAGTGCAGGATCTTACGACCTGCCTCGCAAACAAAAATATCTTCAGCAAAATTGATTTGGTCCGTGCTTATCATCAAATTCCAGTGGCAGCGGAAGACATACCCAGGACCGCTGTGATCACTCAATTTGGCCTTTTCGAGTTCTTACGAATTCCATTTGGATTGACCAATGCCGCCCAGACTTTTCAACGCTTCATGCACGAAGTCACCCGCGGTCTGGACTTAGTCTATCCTTACCTCGACGATATCTTGGTTGCTAGCTCTTCTGAAGAGAAGCACCTTTCGCATCTGCCTAGTTTGTTTGAACGGCTAACTAGCTACGGTAATGCAGTCAACCCAATGAAATACGAACTAGGCAAGTCGACCATAGAGTTCCTAGGTCACCGAATTTCAGCCGACGTAATTGCTGCCCTTCCTTCCAAAGTTCAGACCATCCAGGATTATCCTGAGCCTTCTTCTTTCAAGCTGCTTCGTAGGTTCTGCGGCCTGGTAAATTATTACCGTCGATTCATCCCTCGTTGCGCGCATATAATGCAACTGATGACCGATCTCCTCCGTGGAGGTGATCATAAACTGTCATTTACTGATTCAGCACGCGCAGCCTTTAGAGAGCTTAAAGAGGTTATCTCCAAAATACCTATGATAGCTTATCCAGACCCTAGCGCTCAGTTGTCGATAGTAACCGACGCTTCCAATACGGCTGTTGGCGCCATGCTACAACAGTACGTTGGAAGCAGTTGGCAACCCCTCGCATTCTTTTCAAAACGGTTGCAACCCGCCAAGACTCGGTACAGCACTTTTGGTCGAGAATAGCTAGCCATCTATCTTGCTATACGCCATTTTCGGCGTTCTTTTGAAGGCCGACAGTTCACGGTCTACACTGACCATAAACCATTGGTGTATTCTTTAAACTCTTCGTCCGACAGGTATTCCCCCAGGGAGATCAGGCACCTGGATTATATCTCCCAGTTTACGACAGATATACGGCGTGTCTCGGGTGTCATTAATCTCGTCGCGGATGCCCTCTCACGGGTATATCAAGTGAGCAAGTCTACGCCTATTTCTCTTGATTTGGCTGCAATGGCCGCTGCGCAAACGGGCAATCTCGAGATAGAGCAACTCCGCCAACGTTGCTCTCTCAAAATACAGCTTGTTCCATTAGCTTCATCTGAGGGCGCCATCTTGTGCGATTTTTCACAAACCGTACCTAGGCCTGTAGTGCCCTTATCGTTTTGCCGTGCAGTGTTCAACGCACTGCATAACCTATCGCACCTTGGCATACGTGCCTCAGTGAAGCTTATCACTGAACGCTTTGTATGGCCTAAAGTAAACCACGACGTCCGAAATTGGGCTCGTTGCTGTTTGGAATGCCAACGTTCTAAGGTTCATAGGCATACTAAGAGACCCATCGGTGTCTTCCCGGCACCTAACGCACGTCTTCGTCACGCGCACGTCGACCTCGTTGGGCCGCTACCGCCCCACCAACGGTTTCGCTTTCCTCCTGGCCTGTGTCGACCGTTTTACTAGGTGGCCGGGGGGCAATCCCACTTCCCGATTGTTCGCGCCCTTTTGGAACGTTGGGTAGCCCAGTTTGGTTGTCCTGCTGTGGTGACTACAGATCGTGGTTCCCATTTCGAGGGATCTTTCTCAGATCTTCTTAATACCCTCGGGTGCAAGCATATACGCACTACTGCCTATGATCCAGAATCCAACGGGATAGTGGAACGTTTTCATCGTCAGTCGAAAGTAGCCCTCAGTGAGCAGTCAAACCCTTCCTGGCAGGAGGCTTCTTGGGTTGTGGAATACCGTCAAGGTTGACTTGAAGGCCACACAGGCTCAACTCGTCTATGGTTGCACCTTACGATTGCCCAACGAACCAGTGTCTTCTTCGGCAACCAAAACTGTCGATTATGGAAAGTATGTAGCATGCCTGGCGAACCACATGCGGCGGTTACGTCCAGGGCAACCACGAGAGCGTTCGTCACCCGTGCACTTGCACGAGAAGCTCTCTTCCTGCTCTCACGGCTTCGTACGCGCAGACGGCTTACGCAAGCCTCTGCACTTGCCGTATACAGGCCCTTTCCACGTGTTGCAACGAGGCGAAAAGAATTTCACTATCGAGAGTGACGGCAAACGCGATGTCGTCTCAATTGATCGAATTAAACCCGCGTTCATCGAAGATGATGAGCCCAGTGTCGTGCCTACACCTGCACCTCCATCGTCTCATTCTAAACTTATGTCAAACATACCTGATTGCAGTTCCGCACCTTCCCCCGTACTTCATGACCGGCACGGTAGAGGCTGACGAAAGCCTATGAGGTTTGCTGAATAAGTTAACGTTTTCTACATATAATGTGCTCGTTTATCGCAATTGCCTTGTTACCATTATTTAGTGTCTTTTTTTGTTGGCATACACTAACACGTTTTCTCTGAGTTCTTTTTAAGCGTGATCTCAGCACAACCGACTTGCAATATTACTCAACGGATTAAAAGGTATCACATCTCCGACGGACTATTGATGCCGAACGTTCCCTCCACACGGTGGGCTTGTTTTTTCTATCTGGCACAGGTATTTCACCGTTCGCTCAGTTTTAGATCACTTGGACCTGGTGCAATGGAGAGACAACTCCTGAAGACTGTCGTCCAACACTGGGTAAACCCACCTCCCTTTTTTTCTCACTTGTGAGTCTTTTGGGGTTGGGTAGCCCGCTGCGATTGATGTGCACCGAAGGCTAAACAACCTAAGTAATCTAAATAACGGACTCAATCAACACGCCATCAGTCCGCAGCCGACCATCTTATGGACATTTTCCCTCTATCATTCTCATGTGCTTCCTGCAAGCTGGACATTTACCTATCAAAGGACAATACATTTTGGTCATTCTATTTTGCGAGCTTATATCGTGCAACAAAGGCTCCTGTTTACCCTAGTAGCCTTCTGGGGGGAAGCTCTGTAGCGACCTCCTAGAACAGCCCGATTTTTGTCGATATTTTGTTGTACAATTTGGCACCTCCTGATGAGACATGTTTGTTTAACCCAATTATATGCCCTATTTCCGCTAGGGTAGAAATTCTTCACTTTTCCATTCCACGCGCTACACGCAGAACGCTTGCTGACCGTATATTTTATTGCTTCTCGATCGTGCCAATATATAGAGTACAGCGCTGCCTGTTGTCTTCTGAATTACTGCCATTGGGTAACTCATTGAATCTGGAGTGAGACTTTGTGGGAGAGTCCCCCAGTATCAGTATTTTTATTTCGCTTCTGGTATTGTTGCGTATACTTGAGAAGGCGTTAATTTAGTGCACGTACGCACAAAAAACGATGAAGTTATTGTGGACGAAATGAAAGGCGTTGGACTTGGAATTCAACATCGTGTATTTAATGGGGATAACAGTTCACGTGGGTAGCAGTTCGTTGGGAGTCCACCCAGAGTCTGAAGCAGGAATGATGTATTTTAAGCAAACGGGCCGTTCCGCTTTTAGTTTAATAAAGATCTGTAGTTATAGTCTGGTTTGTTTACATAAAGAACATTATTTCGTAAATTTGCAGCGATCTTATTCGCCTGTCACTGACAATGTCTGGGTGCCGATAGACATGCGTTCCCATCCCTCGTTTGCAAAACTTGCACGGGCTCAAAAATTTGTTTAACCTAGAAGGGATGTGGACTGGTACCCCGCGCACCCACTTTCCTTTCTGCTGTGTTGTCGTTTCGTTATACTGCTTGCTCGCTGACGTGTTGATTTCGTACGTCGATTTCGTATAGTTTTCATTCACTCATTTAATTATTATCGACCGGTCGTTGCGGTTCGCTTGATCCTGAAAACCATTTTTCGTTCAAATCGTATACTGTCCGAAGTCGGTGAGCCCATTGTTTTAAAATATAGTACTCTTCTACTGCATGCAGTACACGGGTGAATCTATTTAAAGCTCAGTCCACTTCATTCCGTGTAATGAAGTGTGATCGTATAGACACTGAGTGGAAGCATTCTCCCTTCATAATTCTGAACACGTTAGCTGCTCAAGCTTCTGGAGATCTTGATCGAGGCGTTGGTCACTATGTTAGAAACAGAACTTAGCAACCGGCGTATAGTTAACTTTTCGAATTTTTTCAGCTTATGCCACACCTCACTCGCGACTTGCCGAACCTTGTTAACGATATCTCACCAGGCTCGTCAGTCGATTATTAAGAGTCCGTCAAACAGGATATTCTTAAAGAACCATAACTGCCCAAAGAATGGCTTTCGGAAAACTGTTCCACAGTTTACAGTTGGACGACAAGAAACAATCACTTCTGCTTCGAATAATGCAGATAACTGATATATTCCACTTGCCAGAGTCTCTCTTGCATGAGTTGCTAATGAGTCGATTTTTTTATTACACAATGGAGTGTGATTCCCGTTGCACCCATCTCTCTTTGGAGATACAAACCTAAGCAGTTTTAGGAAGTCTGGCCTTCACCGGCAGTTGAACAAGTGGTCGCGCAACAAAGTCTTCCAGGTAGCTTGCGAACTACAAAAGTGTCTTAGGTAGCAGTTCAGAACGAGAAACTTAACAAACGTCGTCAACACAATTCACCCGAATGAAATACCGGAAAAGCTCAACTTCGACGTTAAGTGGCAGACTTTCGAGCAAACATTCAGTGATCCAGGTCACCACCTGGAACATCCATGGCGTGTGCTCGATCCGCGTTTATGTGAGGGGCTGGCCGTCTTTTATGTTGCCACATACTCCCCGTTTGAACGCTGGACGACACCCGTCACCATGTTATCGTCGCAAAATCAAACCTTTTAGTTAGTAGGCCAACGTTATTCGGCGGCGATGACCGCAAACCAGACACAAAATTGTCGCCTTTTCTCTGAAAGGGTTGATCTCTGGACGAAACTTCTTAATCGATACAGAGACGGAGGCTGGCGTCATCGCAAGCTAGATGAAGGAACAGCGATTATAGTCCAGTACACTTTGAGCTGTAAATGGTGGGTCCACTGAAATTCCCGGCCGATGACTGTTGAGCATAAACCTTCGTCTTCGTCGTGATTATCGTCAGGATTTCCCCGAAGCTAACATTCTTTTCCTCATCACTATACTCCACTTTCGTGGACACTTCGACTTGTTAGTTGACACCCGCCGACCACATTTACTCGGTGGAACCCTAATTTTAGGGCCAACCGTCACATACGACTGTGAGCAACTCCCGTGTGTGAAAGTCGGTGACCACGCTACTTGTCTTCGCATATCCCTTCTCATCTACCGCCCTTCTCACATTCGAAATCTTCTTGGTAGTGGTTGTAAGCCTCCCTTGCGAGAACCGACACGACTATTCGAATTACATGCGCGACAAGTCATTCCCCACAAGCATCACTATGGCTTGAAACCATGTACTTGCCGATGCTTGTTCTTGGACATTTTGTTCGCCCTCTATCCTCATTGATGGACATGTGTTCATGTGCACCTTGGTTTCACTAGCATTTTATTGTCTAGTCATCACGTGACTGTTGTAGTTGGCCGCGTTCAAATCGATCACTGGTTTTAGAACTTGTAAATTGATGGATTCAAAATCGAGATTTGTTGCTGTTTTCTTCTTTTCACCTTTTAGCAGTTTTTTGCACCTTAGCACCTTCTTACTAAGAAACTCGTCGTCACGACCGTCTCCCATTCTGGATCGGTAAGGTTGCACAATGAACTCAAAATTTACATGCGCTGGCTGCATCATGGACGTGACTATTCTAGATCGGTTCATTGGCAGACGCCGCCAGTAGACTCAGCGTAGCTCGAAAAATCACTAGAAGTCGGGAATCAACGTGGTCAGAGTGAGCATAAGGTAGCCTGGTTTGGCATAAGCTACGACGCCGTAATTATTAGGCCCCATAGGATGGCCAACCTGAACTTTGGCTCAGGAAACATCCAAGCGGCGCACTATCCTAAATTGTTTCCCCAGAGGGTGAAGAATTTGCATTCCATAAAAGACATTGCGATAACAGAACAGACAAATAACGTAAGGTGACCACCTAACTTGCTTGTTTCCGTTCTGATAAAAAGACCAGGTACACCCCCCAAATCAGTCCATACGTGAATTGTTCTACAAAAGAGAAAACGCTTTTATGTAATCTTTGCAGTTATAGCAGAAAAACCATATATTTAGTCCACGAAACCCTTCGTGCTTTCTATGTATGGGGCGGTTGCGTCAGATCGTTGTGAATACACGCATCAACCAAGAGGGGCAGTTGTATCAATCCCCGGGGGGTTTCGTCGTTGTGCGTTATTCACGTTGGGGCTTCAGACAACCTTATCAGCATTAACGGGCCCATAAATTTCATTAATGAGCAATGTCCTGACCAGTTTTACGCTGTGTCTCGCACGTTACATCATTCAGAGAGCCAAATGACGAAGGATAGCTCACGTATACAAGCTTGGCCGATGCGAATGAAAAGACTTCGATTTGTTTAGTAGCTAAGTCAACTTCAGCATTTTGGAACTCGAAGCACAATGGGTCTTCGGGTCTTTGTGAAGCGTATAGTATCGAGCGAACCGAAGACGACTAATTGAACGTAACACAATGGGTAGAAATGAGGTATACTGTCCACACGCGATGTTGACGGGCTAGCAGGCGAGCAATGAGACGAAAGATTGTGCACCAAAACGAGAGAGGGAACGCGCGGTGTGGGTCATGCGTTCGAGTGCGCGGAGTGCCTGTCGGAATTCCTACTCATTCAAACAAACGGTTAAGCACATACAAAAATCCGCAAAGGTAGGGACACAGAAGGCAATTGGAACTATAATAATCGATAATAAATAAATGGGCTCACTGCAAATGCAGTTCGTCCTACTCAAGAAATGTGCAGAACTTTTGGCCTTTTCGTTTGCTAGTCGACTGAGTTGTTCTTACAACCTGTGCACTATGTTACCCCTTCGTACTACTAATATTGATATTAACAGTAATGTTGGTGATAAATTTCTCAATTCACGTGGGAGAAGCACGGTAGGTTGAGGGTGTTCAGGGCTGTGGAATCATGGTATTTTCATTCAGAATGGCCGCAAGAAAATGAACTCGAGCAACTACAGCCCAATAGCTCTGGTACCGCTGACCTCTGCATGATTAAAACGCATGTTAGATGACTGCATAAGAGATTGTCCCAATCAATCAACCTCCTCTAACCTTCAGCATAGATCTCAACGAGACTACTCGTGCATCATTAACGGCAGCAGAATCCTAGTTCAGTGTTGCGAATGAATGTTCCCTCCGTTATTCAACCGAACCTTTTAACCGGGTCATTAATCGTCTGCAGTTCACGGACCACCACTCGTGGACCTGCTACCCAGTTCTCTGTCCACCTTAGCCACTGGCTATCGTCGGAAATACACCATAAAATACCAAAGGATCACTACCGATTTTAGAGCAACCAATGGAATTCGGATGCACTACTTGAAGTTATGCGATACTTTATTGCTTTCTATCCTAATTTGACCGCAATTTTTATACCACTAGTACTATCCTTAATAAACTTATCAGACCACACCACAGTCTCATCACTCTAGGTCAACTGACTGTGGGCTTTTTTCACTAGATCAAGTAGCTTGCACTTGATTGATATTACTTAATGTGGAAATATCACGTGCAGACTACAGAAGTCTTTCGATGATGACAAACTTCAGGTGCATAATCCCGGCAGAAATCAATCGCATCAACTTTCAGGCCTAGTGCTAGTCTACGCGCAGAGTTCTATATAAACTTTTCAGTGCTATTCCCTTAAAAACGGTTTGTCAGCAAACAACTAATTGTCTTCGCTTGTAAGTACAAAAATCACCTGAATGTGAAGTGAACTGCGATCTTCCGGGTGGGGTTTTGCCAAATACTAACAGATGGCTTTAAGCTAAAGATGACACGCAGAAGCCCATTACAGCGGCGACAGTCTTAATGTTCTAGGTTTTGATTAAGACACCGGTCCCGTGGAGGACGTCCTGAAATCACTCGAATACTGGTTTCCGTCATTTCTACCACACGGGACGTCAGCACAATATCCGCCGCGTCACCTTCGTGTCTCAGAGATATAGAAGTATGAAATTACCTGCATTCCCCCAAGGTGTTTTATTGACACGAGAAACTTTGATTTATTTTTACACCGCTGTAGTTGGTTGTCAGCATGACAGCTTTGTTATATTCCGGTTACTGGCAGCTGGTTTCCGCGCACAGACTCCAATTTGCGCTAAGGTGTCTATTTTTGTTGGTTATTAACATATTATGTCCGAAACTCGTTTGCTGTTAGTGAACCCCAAACAACCCGAATCAATAAGCTTACAAAGTCCCTGATAGAGTGTGCACAACCGTAGATCCTAACAGATTCTGTGACATACACGCATATTGTCAACAGGCGTATTCCTGTATAAGCCTTCAGTGTGTTGGTTTGAACTTTCGTGTATTTTACATTGTTCAGTGTTAGGATTGACGGTCTGTTCGAAACTGTGTTGCGTAGTTTCACATCACGCCGGGTCCCATCCGTAACTCGAAAGTTACTTGATAATCACATAGTTATTCGTAGGTTTTCAAGTAACACCGTCGTTTTAATTCTGCGGTGTACATCAGTTACTAAAATCACGCAGCTGCCGTCCTGAAGCATTTTGTTTTACTTTTTCAAAAGCTGAAGAAAGACATCTACGCCAATTCGACTGCATAGTTTGTAACGCACCGTGCTGCCGTGTTGTTGGCGCTACTTTTGTTTTCGATTGTGTAAGTCGTGTGCATGTCTTACTGGGCCTTTGGCTCACGCTTGTTTCTATTGTCTCCTTTCACAGGACTGTCGTTGGAACCCTTACTTCAGAAGAACGCTATCCCCCGGTGTCTCCACGTTGCTCAAAGTTGGTTTACAAGTGTAACGGGTACTGGAAGCCAGAACGTCTGGCTTGTCTGTTACAAGTTAATGCTGAATTCTACCAGATATATGAAAGTGTGTTGATTGATGAACGCACCGGAACATTATGATGAAATTCAATGTCAATAACCGAGTTAAAATCTTTTTGTTTCCAGTCAAGTTGAACAGGATTGCCGGTTTTTCTTTTTGTTGAAGTTATGGGTTAAATTTTTTTCGCAGCGGCAGACATGAGATAGTCATTCAATGGTTATTTAGCGCAATATTGTGTGTTTACATTAGATGCAAGTATGCATATAAAGCCCATCTGTAAGCAATAGGGCGAAGCCTAATCGCTTGTGCGAAATCTAGTTACCGCACCGGATTCAGATAATTAATAACAGAGTTGTTCAGGTGTGTCCTCCCTTCTAAGACTAATAGACTGCCAGACTATCCTATAGTCTTGTTAAGTTGGCTGCTTTATCCGATTGTCCTAAAGACTGAGCAACGGCAAGAAGTACTTTGTGCTTGAACGACTTTAGCTGTTTCGCTAGAATGTTCAGAATAACACAATTTTCAGGGAGTACCCCATGTCTTATCTACCCGAGGCAATAGGCAATTTGGACGGAGGATAGAAAAAATACACGAAAAACGTTCACTTACAGGGTGACTGAGGACATGACTGCTTGTAGCAAAGTTAACGGCTAAATGTGTCAGCAGCATGGGGGCATTCGGAGTGAAATAATGGCTGATAGGCGTCACAGCAGTAGGTGACCTTGTCTACGGGTTCGTTACATTATCTAAGACGCAATCTTGCATGAAACTTTCTTGTGAACCTTGACTGCTTACCAAATGTAGGCGCGCTAGTGGGAAGGTCCAGTTTTGGTACACCAACCTTCATACGGTTAACTGTTTTGCATGCAAGGGAAACGATGCATTTGAAGAAGGTCACCGCCGGGAAGTTGATACAATCGAGCAATCTGGCCAATAAATGGTGCGATAATTTGTATTGGCGATTTGAGGACGAAGTCGCAGATTCATCAGTGTGCGATTTTGAAACTCATACTCTGTAATTCAGCGGTCATAGATAGCAGCACGACCTCTGTGAATTAAAAGAAGTACAACAAGAAGCCTTAACTTGTGGGTATAAAACTTGCGTAACATTAAAAAACATGGATCCGCGGAGATAAAATACAAAGATGAAAGTAGTGCTGTCATGTTCTTGCGTGCTGACCACGATGAAGGGGTCTCCACCGTGTTGCACGTGCAGCCACGGTACTCAGATTAATTACGCGAGAACAGCTCACCTAATGCCCAGTTATTTGATCGAAATGCGACCGCGATGCTTGCTCGTCAAGTGGACTGCGAAAGTAGTCATGCGACAGAGTGTTTTCGACGTATAAGTTAATATCTACAATCTCATTGCTATATAATCCATGGGCGCTTTGCACCTCAAATTCATACCCTGAATATATGCTGTGGAATTATACTTTTAAATTTCCGTGGCTGGATAACTGTTGGGCTGAATTTGCTTTTCCATTTTTCTGTTTGTGTTCTCGAGCGGCTCATTCGTGAAGCTACCGAAACGTATAACTTTGTACATTAATGGACGATACGGGCTTGATGTAGAGCCAGTTGCACAGCGAGTAATCCGGCGAAAAGCTGTTTCCGTTCGAGCGATGCTGTCCTGTTCATGATAGAATTGGAACAGATAATTCAATATTGTAACATGCTCACTTTAATCGTTCTTGTGGCTACACGTTCAAAACGATACAGACAGTAATTTGAGAGGGTAATTTAGTAAAGGGTATAAATGAATGCCGGCAAATATCCGTCTCATGGGATTTGCCTTCAAGGTCGTTCAAAAGGCTAAACGGTCCTTTCGGCCCGAATCCTCGAATTTTAAATAATTTTCGAAATTTTAAAATCGGAATTTCATTTGATAGGTGTCCTGTGCATTTTCCAAAAATATACGCTAGTAGCTGCTCCACCAGATTGACTTAAGCTATCAACAACGTCCCAGAATCCAGTATGCGTTCTCATTAGGGGCTACTTCAACCTGCTTGACCTATGTTATGGATAACGTCTCAGATTCGCAGTATTGGTTCACACTAGTAGATGCTTCAATCTAATTCACCTGAGCTATGCAGGACGTCTGAGTTCGCAGTATTGGTTCACACTGAAAGCTGCTCCACCCGATTGACTTAGGCAATCAACAACATCTCAGCATGCAGTATGCGTTCACACTAGTACCAGCTCCACCCGATTGACTTAAGTTATGATCAGCTTCTGAGTATGCAGTGTATGTTCACACTAGTAGCTGCCCCTTCCAAACCACTGTTGCCATGACCAATTTGGGGAACGAACACATGCGGGAAGTGATGATAAACCTGTACTTCAAGCGTATGGGGTACATGGTAATCATCATCTCTGATTCGGCTAATTGTCATATTGACTGGAATATTTTTCTGCACCGTCATATCATGTTGTGACTGGCTGAGATTTATATCTCCCGGTGATCGACAGGCAGCCTGATTTCATTTGTTTCCGTATATTGTTCCGTGTGAACTCCATGCGACCTCAATCCAGTTGGAAACCATGCAGTAGAGTGAATAGAATTTACTTCTGAAGATTCCCGATGATAGCGTGGGACATGATACCCTTTTCTCACGCCGTTCCATATAAACCGAAGATAGAAACAACCATATGATAGCGTCATTTCCAACTATTTCAAAGAGCAACGTTTCATCGACCAGTACATACCTGAAATCTTGCAGACAAAAGGCTATCGTATAAACATCGTATAGACAAGGAAGCTGGAAATGTTGTCATACATGTTTCACTATCAAATGTGTTAGTGTTCTTGTTGAAATGCAATGCCAACACTGTATTGTCGTATATTTCCATTTCGACCATATCTTTGAAACGCCGCAAACTGAAGCACTCTCAGGCTGTAGGATGACGTATATCATTTCGAAAAGGGCAATAGTCGCATTTAAAAGACTTAAAAACGTGAGGTAACGCCAATAACGAGTTGTTTTCGTTAAAATGGTGAGAACATTTCATCATCAAGCTAATACTTTTGGGACTTATTCGATGTATTTAATTTTTCCATTACCGCCGCTTATTTAATATTGATGAACTGTAAGTACTTTGCCTGAAATTCCGATTTTAAAATTTCGAAAAATATTTAAAATTCGAGGATTCGGGCCGAAAGGACCGTTTAGCCTTTTGAACGACCTTGAAGGCAAATCACGTGAAACGGATAATTGCCTGAATATCGTATACTTGTTTTTGGATGGGATTAAGACATGAAGATTATATAGCAATTTTGTCGGGGAATACGACACTAGTTGTGTCACAAACATTTTTTTTCACAAAACATTTTCACAAACACTTTTTGGTGATGTAGACCTTTGCCGTAACGTCCTTGCTCGTAGTTTAAGAAAAGCCAACTGATATTTGAGCATATTTCACAATTCGAAGGTATCCATGCACTGCCAGTCGGCCATGCTCCAGGTTGTCAGTAATTGAAAACTACTAGTACAATATTTGAGAGTAAAGGACGACGTTCGTTTGCCTGATCGGGCTCAATTGGCAAAACGTTGGAAATGCTTGACTCACTTTTTTGTGCAAAACACGTGTTTGCCGGCTGCATATTTGTGGAGAATGCACAGGACACCTTTGGACCCTGTTCGTCCGAACAGTTCTGTATGATTTTCTGATGTCTGAGGACAGAATGTGTAGCGAAAATGCACCTGATATTGCAGACTCCACTTTTCTTCATACGTTTCCGATGTCCATGGTTGTAATGACGTGCCCTGTTTCTAAACTTGCAGAATCGTTGGCGACATCAGTGGTTGGGTATGAACACCATGAACGCCAACTTTGGTCCGAAGTATGTGCGGTAACAAGATTGGAGTGTTGTTGCTAGTCAGCTAGAATTCAACGACTTTCCCAGTCTAAATAGGCTGCTTTAACGAAGTTTTCCCGTTTACTGAAGGTGACCTTCGAAAGCCATCAGTATACTGAGATAGCGCTCACAAGAGCACACCCACGTCGAGGTTATAATATAACCCACATACGCCTAAAACCTGATCTTCCATACCTGGAGAGAATCCGGAGAAGGAAGTCAGAGAGTCCCTTTGACAACTTTAACTGAAGTCCAATCATCCACGGAGTGCCGGAGTCGCTTAATTTGACATCGTCGCCAGATTGTGACCTCCCTCAATGGCCATTCACCAGAGGTAAGCTTTTGTTAAGAGATATTACCTGTACTAGAGTAACAGGAATGCCAAGATCTAGCCACCTTACCAATCCAGATGCACAAAAACTGCTGAGAGTTGAATTTCTCACGGCCGACATGTGCAATATGGTTCTGAACGCATGACACTGTCACCAGTCGAACTTGCCTGGAGATACTTGAGTTCACAGAACGCTTCCCAGAAAACTGAGACAACTTAGAAGATCGACGCTTTCATTTCCAACTCTCATGTTGATAGTTACTGTCTCAACAGGTAGCGACCTCCCTCAACAAGTTATCTCAAAAAGCGTGCTCTCGCCAACTCCTTACGGGTCGGCCTCAACCCATGTGCAATTAAACTTTTGGCTACGCCAACAGTGGTCACCCGTCCCCAGGTCACGATAACAAACAGTCGGATGGTAACATCAGGGACGTTTCTAATCAACCAACATGTACACTAACATTTTAAGCTTGGCGACTAAGCTTCCGGAGTTGAGGTTGCTTCACTCGGAAAATAAATTCGACATTATAGCACTTACAGAGACTTGGCTACGGTGTAGAAGTAAAATGACCTGAAACGAATGTTTTAAGAAGGGATAAAGCCGATAAACGGGGTAGAGGAGTAGCACCGTACCTGTCTAACAATATAGACCACGTGGAATTGGACGATCCAATATTTCGTCTGGTACCCGAGTCCATTTGGGTACGCGTTCGTCACTGCCATAACAAGCCCCTCATCTAGCCCTTATATACCGCCCACCCGCAAGTGACACGGTGTACGACGGCAACCTATCCGCTGCTTCACACAGAGCCATCGAATTGACTTTAGGTAGTATTTTGCTACTAAGTGATTTTACTCACCCGGATATTGATTTCAAGGCCCTGAACGTGCATTCTTGTTGGGACTCCTCTGCCGCGTCCTTTCTAAAAACCACTATTGAATTAGGGTTATTTGAAAGTATACTAGGTCCCACCAGATGGCGCCAGGGTTTTGCACCGTCCAGTTTAGACCTAGTCTTAACTAACGAGCCTGGCTTAGTTGAGAACCTCAGCACCGAAAGGCCCGTAGGTTGCAGTGATCACGCCCTAATTATGTTCCGATTTGTTTATGCATCTTCTAGGGTAGTAGGCGATCCTCCAACACTGCGAAACTACTTTAAGGGGGATTACTTAGGTGTGGACGACTACTTTCTGACGGTCTTTCAGAACTTACCATCTTTATCTCCGGTGGAATTATGTTGGCTCCGTATTAAGGCCACTATCGATAAGGCGGCTGACTTATCTGTTCCATTAAGAATCATCAAAGGTAACACGCCGTCCCATGGTATTCGTTGATTAACGAAAAACTAATTTGTGAGAAGCGTTATACCTGGATGCAATTCAAGTTAAATCAGACTTTGGAAGCCTACAATCGGTATAAGCGTGTAAGAACCAAGTGCAGCGAGGCTGTCCGTAGAGAAAACTTAAATGACAATCCTTTGCGATAGCCCAATTAAGAAAAAACCGCAAGTGGTTTTTATAAACGATTGCCTAAATTTTTTTCAGTAAAGCCGGGTATTCCCAGTTTGTCTAAAGATTTTGGTCTGACCAACAACAACCAGGAGGCAGCAGAAATCACTACGGATACGCTTGAAAAGATGGTCCCGAAAAATATTACTGAAGCCACGTTAAGGGTCAATTGCGGCACCCTACGCTCAGCGCTCTGTCTATTCTCAAAGAGACTAGTTTTATCACTGTTCTTTCGAAGCTTAAAAATTTGAACCCTAATAATTCTCAGGATTTTGATAACATACCGCCAAGACTGCTAAAAATTGTGCAGATAGCCTAGCTGCAGTCGTGAGTGGCTTGCTTTGGAATTCTTTCGAGGAAGGTGAACTACCTACTGACTGGAAACAATCGGAAGTAATGACCCTGCACAAGGGCGGTGCGCGTAACTTGCCTTCCAACTACAGACCCACTTCCATTCTCAGTATCTGTTCAAAAATAATGGAAAGCGATGTTGATAGCGCCATCGGACAGCATCCTCACATACACGAAATGATAATCCCTAAGCAGCACGGTTTTTGACGGGGCCACTCAAGCGTCACCAATCTACTAATTGCCCAGGAAGAGTAGACTAAAGCAGTCGATTCTGGGGACCGAGTGGACATTATCCGGCTAGACTTCCCAAAAGCCTTCGACAGGGTTGACCACGGCATATTGCTGTCAAAACTACAATGGTATGGAATTGGAGGGGAACTGCTACGGTAGTTGGAGGCGTATCTGAGTGGACGGACCTCCTCTGTCCGGGTTAATGGCACTTATTCATCAGTCCAAAATGCCCAGTGTAGGGCACCGCAAGGGTGACTTTTAGGATCGCTGCTCTTCACCCTATACGTTAATGAAATACCGTCGCTTTTGTCTTCGAGGTTTCTGTTGTACGCAGACGACACGAAGCTTTGGGGGGTCATTCATAACCCCCCAGATGAATCCAGTCTACAATCAGATCTTGACACATTGTGTAACCGGTGTAGGTTTAACAAAATACTGTTGAATGCGGCGAAGTGTAAAGCCTTGAGGCCTCACCATAACAGCGCGACCTCATATCACCTTGATAATGTTAGACTTTGTGTATCTGAACAGGAGAAAGATGTAGGGTCGATTGATAGATGATGGCACGCAAAGCGACTATTGTACCTAAATTTATCAACCGTAGCCTAGGCTGCCTAACCCCGGCAAACTTTATTCCCATTTGTTCCACCCCAGTTCGCCCTTAACTAGAAGTAAACATTCAAGCCTGTTCCCCTTATCATCGTAAGGATGTTTTAATGCTTGAACAAGTTCAACGCAGGGCTACAAACCAAGTGAGGGGTCTACGGTACCTGAGTTATCAGAGCAGGCTTCAAAATTTGTATCTGGTTAACCTAGAGTTTCGAAGGATGAGAGGAAACACCATACTAGCTTAAAAAGTATAAACCGATTACAATCACCCTTGCTCATCCGTCCTACCCAGAACTGAACGTTTAAGTTCAAGAGGGAATAGTCTTATTCTTAAGCACCAACGCTACCGTTTGCTTTGCCGGCGCTATTCGTTCACACTGCGAGTGATCCCCTTCTAGAACAACTTGCCGGTTGAGGTCGTCTCAGCGCCGACCCTTGACGTATTTAGGATGAGATTAGACGAATATCTCAGGGTAACCTCAGATATTTTCAGTCCGGCTGCTCCTCCAAACAATTTCCGACAGAGAGGGCAACCAGTGTAGAAGGAACTACACAAATAAGTATGGCTGTCATGTTTTGATGTGTCTGTTTGTGCACTATGCCTGATCAGTGTCTGTATGTATGTCCTGTTGCATGTCCTGTGGGTGAGTGCATGTGCGCGTTCGCGATTGCCTGATGCAGGCAACTGGATCCCTATACTGTACAATTTCCTCTTTGCATCTATTCTCTTAACAACTCTGTGCTTGTGCTCCGAAGATCCTCCTCAACTCAAGATTGCCGCTGGCCAAGGTCCTCGTTCCGTGCCACCAAGAAGCGGGTAAGCAACCAGTCGGAGACTTTTCTGGGTCTGCAAAAAACTCGCAAAACCCGAGAACTCCTCGTCTGCAACGAGTACCCTGGGAACGAAGCCATCGGAACATACAATCGTGAAGACACTGGGCACTTGAATGCTA
>JTDE01001705.1:0-19998 GCA_014338405.1 Paragonimus skrjabini miyazakii | reverse complement strand
TTATTTCAAACGTTTTTTCGTTAGACGATGACACGTGCCATCGTCAGTGAAATGTACACTTCACTGGTACTATCAGTGACATCAGGGTAAAGATATGCCGTTTTCTAAAATCGAGATTAGAATATAAATTTGTCCTGGTGTAATTCAAAAAAGTAACGTGAACATAAACGTTTAATACGCATTAATTCAACCCCGGTAAAGGAGCGGGTTAAAACCCTTCGTTTTTTAAATGCATTAGCAACAGTTTAACATACATTTGTCTTCGCAGTCATTGAGGAGACGGATTTACAACATAATCCACACTTCTTACGCTGTGCATGTAGCATACTTACCATGTCTTAGCTCCCCCTTACGGTTAAACTATAATACATGAGAGGGTGTGAGGGAGCGAGTAGTACTGAAGTAACGCAGTGTTAGTCAGCCCATGATGCAGAATACGTTTGTGAGTCCTGTATTTTAGGCAGTTAACCATCAAATGGTTTTCAAAGGCGCTTAAATCAATGTCTTGGTGAATCCAGTAAGCATAAGTTGTTAAATTATCTGTCGACATAGTTTTTCAAGATGTATTTTTATGGTAGTTTACCCGCTAAATGCAGTTTCATTCCTTGCTCTTCGAACGTAAACGGAATTATGGGACGTTGTCTGTTGAACGGTTTTATGTCGTATTCCGAGCAACATTCTTAGGTATAAAATACATGCTGAATTCACAGAATTCTCGTTTGGTTTTCACTTTGTTTCACAGCACGTTCATTTTAACATTAGGTTTACAGAGCAACATTTTCCAAAACCGTTTTTAACATGCTAGTCAAAAACATCAGCATGCATAATGTATGGTCTGCGTGTATTATCAAGTATGTAGCACAGAGCAGGGGATTATGAAATGGAAAACAGGGGTCACATTTGAAACTGAACATACAAGGGGACACAGGATCGTGTTGTGCCCCAATCAACCACTTTGACTGTTACCGTGCTAGTGTTAAGCTGACAAAAGAGTTTCTACACACGTAGGGGCGTGCATCAATTTATTAAGACAACCACCTCAGTGCACCACAACAACCGGGACTTGTCAGTCGTGTCAACAACTGTGAACTATTGTGTTGGATCCACTTGATGATCACTCTGCAGGAGATGGCGAGCGACTGTTGACTGATGTCGGTGATCTGTGTGATGATTATTTTGTGCACACACGCGTGTCTGTATGTACTGGCTTCATCCGTTGTCTCACCCATGCTGGGATTTGTTCCGAAATACAAAACTTTAATTGGGTCATCTGGGTCTTTCAAACGAGTATCCACGTTCACAAACCACCAAATTTTTAAACAAAAACCTTCCCGGCAAATAGGTTTAGGATACCAAAGTTGAAAGTCCCTTTACTAATTGTCGTACAAACGAGATAACGTCAGTATATCGTTACAGTGCCAATTAAAAGCCGTTGTGCTACAGACTACGATACTGCAAATATATTAACCTATACCTTTCAAATTCCAACTCTTCCTTTGAAAATTCAGCCTTCCTCGTTCATCAGACCCAATATTATTTCATCTAGTTGTCAAGTAAAATACACTAGTATAACGGAGAAGCAGTTGAAGTTTTGTATCTTGCACTTGTCTCTGCCGTGATGCATCCTGTGCAATCAGGCCAATGGGCACATAAAATTTCTCTGTGTCAAACGCAGGTTGGGCAACCAGGAATGTGCTGTCCGAACACCGTGTCTTATAAACAGTGGTTACTAATGTTTAATACACAAATGGGAAGATAAACTGCCATGTGTTTCACGCACTTAATAATGCTACAAGTACTAATCATTAGTGAGGTTCTGGAATATTTTCATTGAATTTCTCACAAACCATACACGCTAACTGTAAGCACTCGATGCTGTTCCAGATGCTGTTTTCGATTGATTCTGTTATACCGGTCGATCTGTTTGACTGGCTCATGCCAATCAACATATGTTCCGCAAGTTTGCAAGAAGGAAGAATAATGTGAGGACAACGTCAATTACTAACTACGAGAGCCACAAAAATATATGTTTCTCCGGTTTTCATTTGATTTCTGTTTTACATTCGCTACCTTTTTTTCTGACTGAACACATGCAGCCCCTTATAGCTGTCCTTAAAATTGATATGATGGATCCTATGATGCAAACTGAATCCGTTGAGGTAGATGGCCGCCGTGAAACGGAGCAATTTTTCTGAAGCGGTAAACTTCTAAACTGTGGGGTGCTGTTGAGTTACATCTTCATTGAAGATTACTGAGGCTTCCTGCAGTATGGGAGATATTAAAAACGCCACAATACTCGTCAAAGAACTATATTTAGTTTTGCCACTGAAACTGACGCAAACATCTAAGTTAATTTTTGTAACTACAGGAAAATGAGCGATTTAGGTGCAATCGTGTCATTACATTGAGTGAAAGGTGCTATTCAATTGGGGGAAAAACTTACCAATATTTATATGTAAAGTGCACACAACCTCAGATGCTTCAGATCACTGGAACGTCTACCTTGCAAGCCTTTCCTACTATAAGAAACTGGATAGTACGTTTATAGTTATGGAGGAATATATTCTCGTGGTTTTTGATTCACCACAAAATCAGACATTTTTCGCTAATTCTAAGCGATATATCCCGTTCAGTTGGTCTGCGATGTTATTGCTAACCTAAACTTCAGCAAACTACGTGATGCACATCGCATTGTACTCGATAAGTGCCAGATGAGAACACAACATATTTTTTATTTCATAAATGTAACGGGATGTTTCATATACGTGTTTGTTTTTACCTGTTTGGATCAGTTTGAATGATGAACATTATTCAATCAATTTACATCGATTCTGATTTAATCTAATATTGAGCCTAAAAAATTAGGGACTTTTCTCTGTTAGAGCTTGTTTCCAATTCTGAAGGTGCACAAGTGGTTATAGATTTATTATGCAAGAACTGTATCATGAAGCGACCAAATTCTTTCGGACCGTCAATATTATAACCGGACTTGTGGGGGAAGCTGTAATACTACCATAAGATTCCGTTGAACTACAACCCACCTCCTTAACTAACACTTTATGACCAATATTGTAACGGAATGAATAAGTTGGTTATAAGCTGGGATGTTGGCTTACTGCTGAGAGACTGTTGAACATTCATTTTTGGAAGTAGTGCAGTAAAACAAAGCGTTGGAAAATGGAGTGTCTTCAGTCACTATATGAACATTTTTCTGCGAGTAAGACGCTGTAACGTAATAGCTGAAAACGTTACCCAAGTTCATATAGAAGTATATTTTATTTGAGTTGCGGAAATGTTTGAATTTTTTGGACACCGTGCAGCTCATCTTGAATGTGACTGGTGAGGTATGACGCATGTTGCTCCTGTGCCTGAAGGATTTCCTGTTTTGCTCCGCCAGCCCTACATGTCCATGTTTCTTCAGCTAAAACGGGTGGTTTTGATATGGCAGCAACACAACGGATTAGAAAGAGCGGTGAATATCACCGGGAGTAGCTTGGTTCAGTTGAAAGCAGCAAGGCCTGTGTGGTCGATACATACCATCTTGTTGTTATCGGGCAAACATTAATCTTGATCGGTCTTATGTAATCATCAACGGTACATCACTATCCAACACTGATGGTGTGAATAATGGGTCATATTTTGAATGTAACAGAAAGAGAAAGAATAGGGTTTGCCTCCTGAAGCCTAAATGCTTGAACCCAGATAGTTTATTTCTTTATGCCTACACTTTGTAAGCAAACACCTTAGTCGCAAGTGAGAGTAAAAAGTAAGTAAATGAAAAGGCTTTTACTGCCATACTTCATTTACTGCCGCTACTTTGCAAACACCTTGGTTCAATAATGACAACAGCAACATCCACGCCAATGAACCCCGATTATTCGTGATATCTCCCAACGTTTCCAACTGAAGGCTAGGTAGGCTGCTAGGATCTCAGTTCACGAGACAACCAATACGTAACATCCTTAGCCTACCGGTTTTTGTTTCCATTTTTTTTGTAAAATAGACGGTTGGGCACCTTGCATCTCATGCCAGTAAACTGAGGGTTTGCCTAAGAATGCACGGCATAATAGACGATTATGTCCTAGTTGAGCATACAAGACTGAACTCACATTCATTTGTCAAAATAGTCGAGTGTGTGCATGACAGCTTAAAATTGGATAAATGATTCGTTGTTCTTGAAAAAATCAAATTGTGTCTTCTTTGACCTATGGACTGTTGATTTCACTAATCAGCACAAACTAAATTTTACAGTCAAATATCTCTTCAAGTTCTATATGAAATTTTCGAAAGTTTTGTCAGTTGCTGCCATGCGTTTTAAGTCGTTTGGGCGCTATCAAACATCTTGGAAAACGCACAATTTTTAAACCGTTCACATTTAACTATCTTACTTCGAAGCATAATAAGCGCTATTTTAACACTCTAACCGAATGTAGCATTGTTGGGTTACTAAAATTTGTTAATCTCTCTTAGGGGTTGCTTAAGGATGTTCAGTTTGACTTTTGGACCGTAAGGGTGGATTGAGGATAGTTAGAGTGAAGTAATTGTTTAGATGTGGCTACTTAACACAAGCGCCGGTTTACAAAGAAATCTTTAGTTTATGTTTTTCAACGAAATAATTCAAAACTTAGCCACTTATACATTAAGAAACAGTGTAAATTTTCTTTTAAACAGAATTAACTGATGAGACGAGGAAAGCATGTAAATTCACTACACCTGAGAAAATGGATTTTATGTAACAGGCATTTGTTTAAATTGAGCTAAAAATGCTGAAAATAATAAATGTAGACTTTTATGTGCACTTTCGTTGGAAATGATGTTTTCCTGCGTAACAAGCTTTGTTTGTTTAAAAAACAGTACTTTGACACCAATAAAGGAACTTAAGAGTTTACACATCACTAAATTTGATAAGGGGCAATTTAAAATGATGACGTATTTTTGAGCACTTTGTTTTCGTACCGTTAAAAGCTGAAGTGCTCAACAGATTTTCAATTGTCTGAATTGTTTTCCAACAACCAACAAGTGGTGATATTTTTCTCGTGACTTCGAGTGTGGTATTTTCCAACACAATTTGGAGGTTTCCCATTTGTTCGCATTGACCACTTGAATTGCGTTATACA
Source organism: Paragonimus skrjabini miyazakii (assembly GCA_014338405.1). Lineage (NCBI taxonomy): Eukaryota > Metazoa > Platyhelminthes > Trematoda > Plagiorchiida > Troglotrematidae > Paragonimus > Paragonimus skrjabini miyazakii. Next base: position 14,881 of record JTDE01001705.1, on the reverse strand, counting down.
CTATTAACCGAAAACAGTTCGGGTTATGTCGTGGTTAACAGATCACTTACGCAATTTTCGCACTTGACCCCAGTATTGAAAGAGATTGATTAACAAAACTTTCAGTTGATCCTTGTATGCTCGACATTTGGGTTGAACAATTCCTCCCTCTCCTCCTCCTCTTCCCCATCATCATCATCATCATCATCATAGACAGCAATACATCAGTGGTGCATACTGATGCTTAACTGCTACGCAACCACGAAGAAAATAAAGCAAACCTTGTATAGGGAAAGAGGAAGAGAAAAATAGAAAGGGGAGGAGACCTAACTACTAAAAATACTTGAATCTACATTCAAATATACAACATCAAAGTGCCTACACCTTGGAAATAAACAACCGAGCTGTAGGTGAAAGTGAGACGTCATCAGCAAGACGGTTTCCTTATGGCTTTTACTGTCCTGTGTCATTAAACGCAGTAACTTCACAGATAACCCGGCTAAACAACGCCAACATTCACGTCACTGAGCCCGGTTAACCGCCATTTCACTTAGCGTCTCAAGCCACCGACTCTGTGGGTCGCTAGGGCTCCAGTCCGAGAGACGAACCCGATCTACATTGACTAACCCCTTCGTGAACGTGACACAAAATTAAAATATTTGTTTACAGGGAAGCTAATTCCGAATGTAAATATACTGGACTCTTTGTGGGAGACTTCACAGTAAACTTTACGTAACATTTATCTTGAATCGTTTTCGATGTGACTAAAGCTATTCTTTTTTTGGAAAAGTTCTGTAACATTCCTCTGAATAACTCCTCTGTGTTAACTGATGCAAAGACTGTCTGTGGCATCCAAAGAAGACATGTATTGCCATTCGCAAAAGGCAAAAATGTTATTCATGGATGTTTTTTCGTCAGTCTGGCTTTCTTTATCTTACGGACGCAAGGTATTACTCCAAGACAGTGATATTAACGTTAGTTCCGAGGGTTTTGACCGGTTTGTGTGCTTGAAACAGCACACTAACGGGAAGTTGATAAGGAGCTCATATTTTGAAGGTCAGCACAACTTAGATAATATCTGGCTTCACAAAAGATTCCATTTAAATTTTTAGAACGAAAATCACTAATGTTACTTTAAAGCTACAAAACGTGTTTGCTAAGGGTCCAAAATGTCAGTCTTATTGAGTTGTGTAACCGCCAATTTTTGAGTACAGTGACTTACATTCAATCTATTATCAGATTGAAAAGATAACAGTAATATGGAGACTTTAGCGATGCAGATCTACTGTGTCGTGCCTGCCCAAGCACTCATCCCGTCGAAAGATCGAAATGACAGAATTTAATATCTGGTTTGAACAGTGAAACATATCAGTACAAAAGTGGACTGCAACATTCATCTTTGGGAATACGTAACCATATTTAAGACAAACTTGAGCCGGAATTCGGACAAAATGTTTATCAAAGGTTGTTCCTAGTAGAAGGGATTGAACGAATGTAACATCGCAGTGTTTGAGGTGAACTAGTTGTGTGGTCCATTTTTGGAAAGCGCGCGGCTATTACGGAGTGTGGAAAGACATCAAGTGGAAAAGAGACTGCACACCAAATGGCTGGTTGTCTTAATACCTTCTCTTTTTATCCAAAAAATAACACCGGTGGTATCGTTGTAAGCTCGTGAACTCGACTTGAACTTTATGATGATTAACCCTTCAATGCGAATGCAAAATCATGAGCATTCTGACTCTTTGAGTAGATACTTTTTGGTGGTTGGCCGCCAGAAACGGATATTGGTGTATTTTGAAAGGATTCTTGAGTCTCGCCGATAAATTGGCAAGGAGTAGCGCAGTTTCACTGACCCATTCGCTACTGTAATCGACACCATCCACGCGGAGTAGTTGATTGGTCGATTGATTTTCGTTTCCTGAGACCAGTCCGGTTCACGATCAACAACTGACAACCTAGCATGGGGCACCGGACACTTGGAGCGAAATACACGTTTTTGCATCTGGATTTTGTACGATACCGGCTTTTATCTTTGTGCAGCATCAAAGGATACTGAAAATGCGGGCTTAGTTTGTCTACGGGTGATCCAGAAACTGAAACATTTTTCTTCATTTCAGTCCGAAGAGTTTTGATTCGGAACATTTAATGAAATGATAAATACTGTTCGTCTGAACATTCCCCAAGATTATTGCACAATCAACTGCCCACAGGTAAACATAGAATGCCACCGCAGACATTCCTAGTGATATTTCCTATCTTCCCTACTCGTAGTTTCCCGATTGATGCGAACGTAGTCGGATATCTAACGTAGTATTTATTTCCGGTCAAACTTGGACACCATTGATATCAATCATTGTGTACTTGCGTTTATTGCTGATATCTACCTTACACATCAGTGTGTGCGCACTTTTTCTTTCTCTTTGTTTTTTTTAATTTATGCTTTATTGACTACTTGCCTGCTTAAAAATTAGTTTTTGATTTTTTTTGGGTGATCGACACCTATGTCACTTTCCATCGTATTTGTTGGATTTGCTTATCCTGTAAAGACAAAACCGGATATTTTACCATTAATTAGTGTGTTACTACTCCGTACAGAGCTTGGTACGATTGTTATGATCAGAGTTTTTGTGTTTCCTGCTCGAACTGACCGAGGTGAACTCACACAACTTACCAGAGAACTTGTTGGATGGGTATTTTCTTATTACTTGACCTTGCTACTTTAAAAGTTGACCAAGCGCTGACATTCTGTGGTACCTGTTCGAAGGAGTCATATCTGTTCAGAATACTTATGCAGAAATTTGTCTGTTGAATTGTCTGATGCGATTAGATAGCATACGAACTGATCATCGATTGTGATTCAGGGCTTCAGGCATTCGAGATTTCTTCTTACAGTTTGAAATAATCGATGTCTTTTTTCATTGGCGTTCGGCATGCGTATCGAAAGATGAACATTGAAAACTGCGGACCGACATGTTCGTCAGGATTTGCACGGCCTCATTATACTGTAGGGCTTTAGGATTCTCACGTAATAACTTTTTTATGCTTTGGTGTGACTAGTTTTTACAACAGCACAACAGTTTTCTAGGCATCATCCTTCATACTAAATTCGACCCAAAATGTGTCTTCATATTTTGTGAACCACTTCACTGCAGATATTCTGTGCAGTTTACCATCGTTTCATCAACACAGTTGGAAGTTAATCGGGTTGGTGGCCAACTTTTGAACCCTCAGATTCAATCGGCCTGTTTGATGAGTCATCACTTTGTCTTTTTCGTTATAACAACGACCGCTGAAGTTGATTGGACTTTATGGTCATTATGGATTCATTCCGTTTCCATATTACCGAATCCTGTTCGCTTCACTTCCATTGCAGCCAAGACAACGAGGGCAAGATTTTATAATGAGTTTTAGTAGCAGGCCTAATCTGCACAAAAGTGGGTTATATCTGTCGACCCCTTCTTAGATCATTGGGTATGAAAACACGTAATAATACGAGAGCCATCTAGTAAGTTTGAAACTTAGTGAACACCCAGGGTTGTACATGGTAGGTGGGATCGCACAGATAGAACAATTTTGTGAAGGAACTAGTTGTTAAAAACACTGAGAAACTGAGTTGTTACGCGGTCTTCTCAGTAGAGGGTGAGCAGCTGTCACGAAATGAAGAGGGTGTTATGTGAGAACTGAACTGAACGACAAAAGGGTTCCTAGCCCTAACAGAATCTGGCAAGTTCGTCAAAGTTAACTTTGTTAATGCATAGATATAGATAGCTTAGTCTCCTGTTGGTTAACCGTTGTCCTAAACGAGGAACCTGAAGCAGGGGTGAGTTAACTATTAGTCGCAGGTTGTGTTCCATCTTTATTCTGGAATCCAGTAATTCATATTTACTTCAGTGGGGGGGGGTATTGGAAGAGGTGACAGCTCGTCAGGTTCAGCGCTCTGAGTGTTACTGCTTGTTCGTCTATGTTCTGAAGATAGTTGATACAGTGTTAAGCAGCCATGAAGGTTACTCGCAGATGTCAACAAGTTTTCTCTTTCATCTATATCGTTTGTTTTCAAGACTCAGCACATGTCTACTAATTGTTTTAGTTTGACATACATCTCCGTCTGCTCTTTATTTCTTGTCGTTTTTTTTCCGTTTAAAAAAAAAAATTATTCGAAGTATTATTCCTGCAGCTTGTTTACGATGTACAAGCTCCATTAACATTGACACCAGCTAGAACACTTAGTTGGTTTGCTTCAAGCCTCTTGTTGATCTCATTTCTGAATACAAAAAAGTTTCTCGCTCTTGTTCTCGATAGTTGGGGATTTCACCTCAAATTGCCAACTGTTTCATCAACTTGGGCCTCGTGCACTACAAGGGTTTCTGGTTGCATGTTTTGTGATCTTATTCCTCTACAGTTGCAATGTATACGGGGCATGTAGGTGGAACTACACATGGTGTGGCGCATGCCGCTTGTGATTATTTGTCTGCGCAAACGTACTTTGGCTTGCGTTACTGGGACAGGATAATCCAAATGCGGATACAGTTATCTATGACCTTGAAGCATCTGTATCAACCGCCTATCTATTGCTATCATCGTCATCGTGGACAACGACCTTGAGTGAATGTAAAAATCGCTGCCGTAACGACAGAAAAATAGTAAATTTGTCTTCATAATTTAGTTCGTTTACTATGTAGTTTCTGTACCGAATCCGTTGTTTCGCTTAACATTTCGATAAATGTGCCGAACATTTTTTGCATTCCTCCTAGTTTCTCAAATGTGTGTTGGATATTCTAGTTTTGACTGTTATCACCGACTGTTCAAATGAGTGATTATGGCTCCCCTTGTTCTCTAGACATGAAGCAGGATTACAGTGCATTTTAGACTTCCGCTTTTTCTCCGTCCTAGTGTGTCCTCGTTAATTGACATTAGCGTAAACAGAGTATAGAAGTACATGAATTATTCACAAACATAAGCTTTGCAAATTGGCTTTTAGTTAGTTGATACAAGAACTACCGCCAGCAAAGTTGCTGCTATCAGGCACGGCCATGAGCAATAATGCACGCATCACCTGAGCTTTTGTTGTGTGCAAGACTACCAAAATGAAAACTCATTTTTTGACGCCACATTTTTCTAATTATTTCATATACTCATTTGGATTTGTGATGCTGATCGATACATGCATTCGTTACCTGCGTGCAATTGATAATGTTGACACTTTCACTGTCACAGTTATTTGATACTTATAAGTTCCCCAAAAGTTGATAATCTGGTCACTATATATAATTTGCAATATAGAATTGGACTGAAGAATACTTGAAATTTGTAAGAAACGCTATTGATGAGCGAACTGAAGAATTTGGGATCAGTGCAACAGGCAACATTCCGCAACTGATAACTACTTTCCGTGATCCGACGCAATCCTGACTTTAGGTGTGTTCACATGATCGATGTCAATTCACTACTAACACACTCGTGTTTTTAGTTGGTTATGCTATACAAAAGACTAGCAGTTTCGGCAATTTTTCTTCTAGATAACTGTATAAAATCGATAGAACCCTTCGCATTTAATTGCGAAATAGCCACAATTTTACACATCATAAAGATCATGCATTGATTTAGCTTCACTATGTCTTATGAGTCTATTTGCACTCGTCATTGTTGAAAGAGTGAGGAGTTCGATTGCTCTTAATATAGTCTGCTGCTTGCTCACAACCGGACAACACTTTTTTCAGTTTCATATTCTTTCAACGGATGGACGAGGTGTACGAACTTCTATTCGGGTTTATTTGTAACCTGTGCAAAACAGACAATAGTGTGAATCTTATTAATTCAGTCGGGCGTTAGGATGCACGGTCTGTGGTGAATTAGGGGCTTTGGCTTCTCATAAGAATGTTGTATATTCAAGCCTCATCCTTACAAGCTTGACCAGATTGATCCTAACATTGACCATACGGATATGGCTGAGCATCGGTTCGAAACCAAATTTCGTAACTAGGGCTCAGATTGAGATCATCCTGTTGAAATCCTAGGTCCTAGTGTCTCAAAGCCCAAAAACATTCCTATCTGCTTTGCTATGAGTTTTTCTGTAACCTCGGTGAAAACGTTTTCTGTGAATGTAACCATTCTGCTTTCAATGCGTGATCCGTTTAAAAGATAACATAAGTGATCGTACTTTATTGTCTCCAGTGATGGGGGTATCAGTTATTTTCGTACAACTCACTTCACTAATTCTGATCCTACTAAGAACAGGCGGTGAGAATAGCGCTGATCAAACATTGCTTTGGTGTGTGATTGATTATAATGAAGAATGATTTTAGGGAAAATCACACTTCAGATCTCTTATTTATCTTTCTTCTGCGTAACAACATTCCACGTGCATCCCAGTTTGTGTTGAGTAGTTGTGATTAGAAAGTTATATATGGTTTCACGAACATTGTTACGTTTGTATTGCTTTCCTTACTCTTGGAACGGCTTGTTTTTTGTTGCTATAGCAACAAGACGTCGGTGGGACGTTTCCGTTTGTTTGTGACAGTACTTGTATAATTAAACCCTACGTCGGACATCGTTAACGAGGTCGGATATCTGCATTAAATTTTAGGGAGCAAGTTTTGCCCGATTGATTTCTAGGGTAGGAATCACTATACTATTTATTGTACTGTGATGTGGATATGGTCTGATACATTTTAAACGTTTGATTAGATTAGTTATGGATACGCATCAGTTAGAAGGCGGAATAAATTCCCCTTCACAATGTTCAATACATTTAAGTGGTAACAAACATCTTGTACGGGTGCCGTAAGATTCGTTTGATGAGGCGTTGGAAGAATGTTTATTCTCTTGGTCTACTAATTTCCTTTGGGTTATAGCTTCAGTTTCATGTGAACCGATTAGATCATTTCTTAAATCTTTTATGTCTCCAAAGATGAATATGCCAGGTGAATGACTGAATCGATTAATATACTTATCCACATTGCTCGTACGGCTTATTTTGGATTAAGCTGAAATGTGTCGTAGGTGCGTATGCTCTGTATGCTCTCATGCGGTTTGAGTAAGAAAAAAGCAGGTTGATTACGTTGTTTTAACTGTGAGCACTTTTATTTAAGACGGTTTGATTGAATAAAAGTGTTCCACGAAAGCATAATCGTTTGGTGGTTCATTCAAATCAAGTTAACTCACGTCAACGGTATCTTGTGAATCTTGACAAATGAATTTTCCGCTTTGGACTTGCCCACATATTTAGCAAACGAGTTAATTTAGACAAAATTATTATGAACTGCATACATTTAAGAGAACTGTTGATCTTTGGTTAATTCAACCATTATAAATGTGAGTATATGCGGAGTTTAGTTGGGAATAAGGGAGGAAGATTTGGACCGAGGGTGCACAATCATAAGCTTCTATTCAGTTTAATCTCTGGAACTACTCTAAAAATGATTGGAATCATTACTTGCTGGGTTTAAAAAAAAGTAAGTCTACATCTGCTTTCTCTCTGTCGTTGTTCCGGAGTTTTGTGCGAACGACCTCAGAAAACAATCGAATATTGTGCGTTTGATCTGGGAATTCTACAAAAGCACGATTTGAGACATGGCCCATTCTGGGCTATCTCGTATTCAAAATCTCCCCGTAGACGTTGTTGAAATGGTACGCAGAATAGCAGTTTAATAATACGATAATAATATATTTCGTTTAGTTGATTACAGGAACTGTCCAAACAACGTCGATATGACCATCATATCGGATTTTGATTAAGTTTACTAATTAACACTTTTTCCCCATTTACCTTTTACTGATCACTCGAATGACCTTAAGTCTATAGTATACACACCCCTAATCTGTTCAGAAAAATTGAAACGAGAGAATTAAGAGTCAGATATTACCTTTTTCTAGTCTGTTAACCAGTTTGCCTTGTCCATTAAGTTCCCCCAGGCCTGCACTCAGTATCACCAAAACATAAACACATAAGAAAGAGAGTACCATTGATGCACAGATCGTCATCTTAAAGTGTTTCTTGCTTAGAACCCACCATAAGTTGCTCGCCACATCTAAAAAATACAACTGTGTGGTGAGTTTCACTTGCTCTTGAAATAAGCAGGAAATCCGGTCCAGGCGTCGTCCGTCTGGTATGAATGGCGAGAAACTTTCTGGTCATGCCGTACTCATACCGATTTTTCGGTGCATTTCATAAACTTCTCATACACAAGATCTTACATCATTAGGAGAACTTTATGTACGCTTTACAGGTTCAAGTTTTGCAGGAAATATTAAATTACTGTGCGAACAATAGTTTACTTTAGTTTGAACAGCTAATACTATTTCATACCAATTTCCTATCTCGGACGGCTATTTTATTTGGCAACTACCGTTCGCAGTGATTTATTCATCTTCCAGTTATCTCGTCGTTTCCATCGGGAACTTTATTATGTCTGTACAAGACGTCTAGAAAGACACCATCTCTATCAATTATGATTATAACGGTCAGATGACGAGATGGCAGGGTCGCTTCCTTCAAGTTATGGGTGAATATTAGTATTCTCTTTTGTACTTGAGGCACACCATCGAAAATATTCGCACAGCATTAACAAGTAAAGTTTATCGCCTACTAACTCAGTTATTTTGTGCATTGTGATAAAATGCAAACTGGTTGAGATTTTGATTAATTAATCATTTAGACTAATTGGAACTAAAAGTGGATTAATTGGGACATGGGAAGTTATGAGCCTCTGTGATTTAGGTGTTTGAGTTGATGATAAGACTTGTGACGGTCAGTAAATGTTGAACGACGAGCCAGAACATAAGTTGCTGCATTCGACACATACCTACGCGCATGCGTACCTATAGCTGTGATAGTACTACATGATTATCTTATAGTTTACAGGTGCATTTTCTGTTATTACTCGCCGATTGTTTATTTGTCCCACAGAGTTCGAATCCATACTCAGAACTAGGATGCATTGCTCTCAAACGAGTCTGTTTGCCCAAATCTGTTGAATTGACATTGATCCACTAGTCAGTTTACACAGTGCCTTTTTTGAACTGGGGATTCAAGTGCTCAAAGAACGGGATGTTTATTCTAAGTAGTTGACTTCTCTTAACGGTTTTACCGATACGACACAAACATCTTGTACGTACATGTTTATAGAATGAAAGCAAGTTCTACTCATGAGGTGCTCTTGTATTTTTGTCACAATCGTTTTCGCGACTTGTCACGATCAAACCGTTGTCAGATAACTGTTTGTTGTCACAACAAGATTGGACCTTGACGCGGTGTGACGGCTTGCGCATCTCGATGACCTATTAGGCTAAACTGATTAGATCCCCTGATTAGGTCCCCTCTCCCTGTTTTCTTCTCTCTTCCTAAACAAGGTTTGTTTCTTCTTCATGGTTGTGTGGCAGTTAAGCATCTGTATGAACCACTGATGTATTGCTGTCTATGATGATGATGATTGTTGTTGACATGTTGCGTTCTTAATTTTACAGAAGTTATGGGTGCCATAAGACTTTTGTCACAGGGTGTTTTTTGTTACTCTTTTAAAATTCAAAACATAGTTATTAACCGCGGGCATGGTTTATGTTATGAATCTGTTCTGATTCGCGGTTATGCACAGTGTATCAGGGCAACTGTAAACCTGTTTGCTCGGGCAGTTCAAGCCGGAATATTACAACTTTACTCAGATTAAATTGATTATGCACATGATAAATTGATAAGTTAAAAACAACTTACAATCAGATGAATTCTGTGCACGGAACTAAATTGCTGGCGGTATAAAACGAAGAAATAAAAGTTTATTTTGCTAGCAAGAGAGAGATCGTGGAGGAAATAAACTCATTAGTGGATACATCCCTGAACCATGGGGTACGAAGTAGATGTGGTGGACAGTGTCGGCGTCTTGCCTAGCGACCGGGAGTTCGTGTCCTTGGGTCGCCATTTTGTCAGTGCACTACCAGTAAATATTGCAGTGGATCAAATTCTTCCTCACTGCTTCTGCCCAGAATCGACAAGATATGCAAAAGAGTTCACATATTTATTCATTTTTGCCTGTGTGCTGATCTGGCAGTACGGTTTGGTGTACGGTCCTCAACTATGAAGGACACATCGGCACGTGATTATGAGGCGGAACACTAGCGAGCATCGTGCAAACATCGATTATTTAAGTCCATCTGTGCAACATCCTAATGCGGCCGAGAAACACATGCATTTAAAAACGAACAAAAAATTAACCGGACAAACCGGTACTCGTCGAACCATCTAGACAGTGTCGAACAATTTAGAGAAGTCTATGTGGAGTACAACTTATTCTATCTTTGGCCTTGAGGGAATTAAACATTCAGCCTTGAACAAATAATTCGTAGTTCCATTTCTAATCACCCAATTCACTTGATGAGTGTCTCATTTTGAGACCATCATGGCGGCGAACATTTGCATTTTAGATTTGCATCAGTGAATATCCGTCCGATGCAGACGTAGACATACATGCATACACAAACATTTACTGAGGTTCTTCGCTAATTCTATCAAATGCAAGCGTGTGCATGAAAGCGAATAAACTTGAATGAAAAATTGTTTTGGTCCCCGTCTGAAAATTTTGCCTGGCCTCAGTTTCGGAGTTATCGATTTCCTTAACAAGCTAAAACGCCTAAAGGTAGATGAAAGATTGCATTTAACTGGTCTATGGTCAACGACTACATAGAACTTCGAAACAGGAATTCTTTGGTTCACTTTATGGTCATACAAAATTGATACTAACTTAATTTTGGTGGCGGGATGATAAGGTAACCATTTCATGCTTGCATATATGCGCCCCATTCCCCAGACAAGCTGTTGACTTGATTGAGGTGATAAGTGTTCTGTTGTATGCAGTCTGTCTCGTAGCAACCGTCTTACATATCCGGTCTGTAACGATCCCTAAGCTTGACTATCAAGACAACGTGCAACGTGCAACGACATATTTGCTTTTCACATATCATGTTCACAGATACATTTACACTCAACTTCATGACATACGTTGATGTTACTTTTAGTTAATCGGTACAAATGAGAAAACTCAGCTAACTGATGAACAGTATCGCATCTACCGCAGACATTCTGAGCGACCTAGTGAGTTGTGCTGAGCCATTTCCATGTACACTATACTCATTGAACCGAGATCCTTTGTGGTTGTTGATTGGTTGAAACATCAGCTTCAAGAGTGATTTTATTGATGCAAAACTAGGTATGGACTCATTCACCAAAGCTGAACTATTTGCCATCCTTTTCAAGTGAATCGCGTGTCGTATTTTTTCGCAGCTTTTGTTCTCACGTCGACACTCTACCACTCATTTCGTTCTCTCGTTGAACCCATCGGGTTTGGCCAAGTTAAGCATGATTCAAACTGACCGAATTCAAGTTATCAGCTATTGCTGTTATGTGATAGTTCACTGATTATACACGCAGCATGCATGGCAAATGGAACGGTTGGTGCGTGCTTTGTTAACTATCCACTTTCAACTAAATGGAAACAGAGTTCACGTTGGTATCGGTTATATGTGGGTCGCAGCGGCAGCTATTTCACATTCATTCCCAGATAGATATTCCGCGATTTCTTTCGCTCTTGTTCATACTATCTCATTAAAAATGTAACCTGAACACATTGTTCACTCAACAACAGTTGTGTCACGAGATTAGTTCTTATCTACTTGGCTGGTCGTGGAATGTAAATGTACTAGTGGGATTCAGGAAATGTTACGTCATGTTCATCCTTTTAAACCCTTGCGACCAGATACAATGCAACCTAGAAACCTGAGGTGCATCATGTCTTTGCAGACGAACGGTGTGTTAACAAATCGCACAACACTAAGTCACATATTAAGTTTCCATAATTAAATGGAGTGCTCTAGTTACCGGCAAACGCAAAGACACACGTAACACTAGTTTTAGTGTTCAGACATGAGCTGTCGACATCAAAGCAAGTCTCAGGCGGTTGACAACGAAGAAATGTTTGAACTTACTAAACTGTGTAAAAATATTGAAATACAATGACATATGTTTGCGTGCACAATATATTATATACAATGGCGTGTATTGATAAATATGTAAGTATAAAGGTTTACTTGTGAATATTCTTGACATTTTTGCTCAATTTTTTCCATTAAAGGATTTAACAACTGTTCCCGCAACTGTACATGTTTACTTGCATAAGAGTCAGCATGCGTGTATTCGGGTTTATTAGGATACACATTCTTATTTATTGATTTGTGTGTGCGTATATGAGGCAGCCAAATATTAAATGGGCAGTTATCCAAACTTTTTCATTTTTTCTGCATTTGTTGAAATTAGACATTTCTACTTTCACTTACACTGTCTTTTCGCGGACTTGTTGATAGCTTCCACTTGAAAAAGTCAACAGTTCCCTACTGTGTCTAGGACGAGCATTGTATTTATGGTGCGCTTTAGTTACCCCACTAGTTTTGGTAAACAGTGTGCTCTCATTATGCCGTTATTCTGGTCATTCGTCATTTGTCGTCTTGGTGCAAATTTCCCATGCAGTGTAAACTTACATATACAACTGCATGTTCGTTGTCTCGCTAGCGTTTAGTCCTTACCGTCGATCGTCTTCAAGTCGATTGATTAATTGTTCAACTATCGTTGGTACGATTGATGTCATAAGAGTTACGGCAGCACTAACGAGATTAACCGTAAAATAGAAGATTATAAAGTAGATAGTGGTTATTATGTTAGTGCGACGTTTCCACTTGTACACTTGTTTCTCAACAGGGGAAAATCGTTTGCAGTTTGTTGTGTTATGCTGTCTGTTCTCTCGTCGAAAATTCAGCGGAGAATAATGGAATCAAAAGATTTGGATAGTTGGTCGCTGGCGCCTATTGTGAATTGCACGCGGAATCATGGAACATCATCTTTTGGTATTGGGACATGCATAAAAGCGTCGCTGTATTATGGGAATTAATATCAGGCTGTATTGCAGATACCGTGTAAACAAAAGGGCTTGTTGATTTAATTTTCTAAGATTGGCTACTAGATTTCGATGTGCAAATGAGTAAACAAGATAGCCAAATGATTTTCTTATTCTATAATTTCACAAGCCACAAGTCACCCCTGATAGTGTGCAATATTTTACTCGAATTTCCTACAACAAGCACTCAACTTAAGATCCGTCGTTGGAAATTGGCTTAGACCATTCTTTTAAAAACTACCACAGATGTGCTTCACCTTGGCGATAAACCGTTTATGCCATTTTGTACAAATTCATGGGAATAAGCATTTTGAAGGCTGTACAAGTTTGCAGAGTCGCATAAGGCAACTTAAACGCTAATCATTAAAAGTTGGCGCCGCGCGGGTTTTCGTTCCTTCGGTGCTTTATCTAGCGACTTTATCGATCTTCAACCCAGTGGTTTCATGCTCAGCGTGGATGTATCTAATTGTATGGAATAGAAAACATTTAATGTAGGGGACGCCGAGATTGATACAGAGTATGTTAGGATTAATTATACTACAATTAATGACGAGTCCCAGTCGTTCTACACTTTCGAAGCCGGTCATTACTGAAGCAAGAGAAAGAGGCTGTTTATTTAACAGAACTTTGAAAATCAAACACCTCGACGCATCCATGACGTTACTACATCACTCAGAATGTTGAGTTTCATTTCTCAACTGAAATAAAAACATCTTTTGAGAAAGAAGTTGCTAAAGTGACATATTTTTATTAGATGGGGACAATTGAAATTACTCCCTGTGAGTCTCTTTCAGGATATTGATTGTTCCATCATTAGTTTATGTGAGCCCATTTACAGCGCTTGAAATCGTTACGTAATCCTCCTCGCTTATTGTGCAAGGCGGTAACAACGGAGATCTACGGATCATATTGTATCCTGATTTCTACTGTACTAATTACAACCTGTTATACATTTTACTGTATTTGTTATCATTTGTGAACTGAAAATTACAGTGCACGCTAGAAGTTTGGTTATCAAACGGTAGCAAATAGCAAAACAGTGTCAGTAACATAAATCCGCCTACTTTGTGCATGCTTTTCCCAGTCGATTTTCCTGACTGATGACAAATCTAATTTGAATGGATTGGGTCATCGACACTTTTTCTGGACTTCGTTTTAAACAAATTACATGGACAAAATCTTGTTCAACATGTATGAAATCTATAACTTTGATTTGAGTGAGAAGTGTTTACAGAAGGAGTATCTATTGGAGCTAACAGAACAGTTATCGCTGGTTCGAATCCAGCCGAAGTCCAGATTTTTCGAAAATGGATCTCTTTTAAAGAACAGTTATTATCTCACTTAGAAATGATAGGATACCCAGAATTTCTTTTCGGGATACGTCTGCGCTATTGGTGTACACTAATAAGTGTGGATTTGAGAATAAAGACATACAGGCGAACATATGTCTTCGATACTTCATCTTCAGGCCGGTACAATTATATAAGAAGTTAATAGAGTTAGATCGAGATATCGATCAGACTTATTACAAAGAAACTAGGTCACTGGTCAGTCAATTGATGGTGGCTTGATTGGTCGGTTACGTCACGCTTGTTCATTGGTTTGACCGCGCAGGTTGGCCATTGATCCGGTGGATTTGCGGTCTAGTGCTTCATTTCGAAAGGGGTTAGTCGAAGTAATCTGTCCGAATGGGAATTCTACGATAAAATGTGAGTGGTGCTCAACCTGTCACTATGAAAACTTCTGACCCGTCATCGGTAGAACTTTTCACGCTGAATCCCACTTTATCATCAGGCCTGTTATGCATTTAATCTTTTTGTCAGCATTTTGTTGAACTGTCTCAACCAACTGTTTGAAAATTCGTTTCAATCCCATTGTGGTTACAAAAACCCATATTCATTATCGCGGAGAGGTTGTTTCTGTACGAGGATATCGATCGGAACTGGAACTGAATGCATGCTTCGCAATAA
>JTDE01001704.1:100648-115364 GCA_014338405.1 Paragonimus skrjabini miyazakii | reverse complement strand
CCACGACAGCAAACGAGGGCGGGACAAGCCGACGAGTGTTCATATGCACTAGGACGGGCTAACCGTTACGTCCCAGCCGGGGTGTTCGCGCAAAACCGCAGGGGCAAACGGGATACCAGCCGTTCGTGAACGTCAACCGGAGCACTGAGGGATTTTACCTGGTGACTAGAGCAGACGCTACACATAATCACCCGGTGGACGTCATCGCTGCGCAAATGGAGCCCTGTCACCGACGTCTCAGCGAAGAGGAAATTGATGAAACACTGCCATGGTTAATGCAGGGTGCAAGCACATTCACTCTGTGCAGTTATATACAGAGTAGGTTCTATAAGAATACGTCCACTAGGGACATAAGCAAGTTGCGTGCCAAATACATGGCCCAACGAAGCTCTGCTTCGTATCTATTAGAACTATCCATCAAACTCTCCGAATCAGGGCACGCCCGCTGCGTTCTTGATGCCGAGAACCGCGTTTCTCAATTCTTCGTCATGACATCCGAACAGCAAACTATGTACCGGCGCGACCCCAAATTTATGGGAATAGACGCCATCTACCGAAGCTGTTCGGACAGGTACTACCTGTTCGTGCTTGTTGTAATTGATGCTTGCGGAATGGGACTGCCGATATGCTTCGGATGGCTGGCGAACGAAACTACCGAAGCCATTGCCCAGTTCATCCAATGATAATGGACGACAGCGCCGCCATCCAAGCAGCGATATCTCAGGAACTGCCGCTAGTACGGCAATTATTGTGCCGGGTGCACCTTCTGAAAAACGTAAACCAACGGGTGAGTCTCGTCGTATTCACTTTAATCATTTTAATAGCGTCCCGATCCCACTGCTCTGCAACATTTTTACAGGGCTATGCACACCAGGAGTACGGAGGATTTCTCCACCTCCATGCACGAAATCCAGCAACTGGACCAGGCGTTCTTCAACTACTTGCAACAGCGACTGATTTCGCGTGCCAGCAAGTGGTGTAACAGCCACTCTCCGATGTCTCCCACATTTGGAACACGGGATAACAATTTTGTAGAGGCTACTCATTGTTCTATCAAGCGGCACGACTTCGACGGTCACATTCGCCTGTGGAAAGCCGCGGAACGAGTCGGCAGTGTGTTCCAGCACAGTATGAACAATAGGCAGGCCAAGCTGGCGACAGAGAGCCGCGCCTTCCACCCAATATCCGGTCATCCCGAACTTAACACCATAGCACGAACACTTATGCCATGGACAGTGGATAAACTTTCGACACACACGCAGGCCAGTCGGGAGTTATCCGTGGAGACAATCGCCACATCAATAATGGTAACTGAGAGTGGCAGGGGATCCCACAGTATTGACCAAGATAGCTGGAACTGCGACTGCCACTTCTCCGTGGAACATATGCTGCCGTGCAGGCATGCCTTGTTCCTGTACCGCCAATTACGTGGACAGTACAGTAAGTATCTCAGTCATCATTATTCATGTTAAATCAGACAATTTTCCAATTACCCCAAAGTGGGCTCGCGAATTCGACACAATCATTCGTACGCCTGCTTCCACATTCGAAACAAGGCGCAGAACCCACGTGGGATCATCAGGACTTTCGGCGTTCAACGAACTTGGATTACTGGCGTCCCGGAAATTCTCCCGCGCGACGTTCAACCAATATATACCGGAAATGAGGCGATTTCTTCAGACGTACCCAAGCAATCCATTGCCGCCTTACTTCCCTGCATATGAAGAAACGCCGGCATTTATCATCGATCTGGACGTTACTACAACTTCCGGCCAAACTGCAGCCACCAATGTGGCAGACAACACAATCGGCCTTTCTTCAACATCAATCGATCAACCGGACGCATCAACACCAAGCCCCCGATCATCCGTCGGCGAAGTCTTCTTATTTCCCCGTCCACCACTCCCGAAGCGGCCGCACCAAATCACGACAGTTCTTGACTACCCACAACCAGGACCCAGCACCAGACCACTTCAAATGACGCCGCAACTCTACAATCGGGAAATTGCCAACAAGGAGTTGTCTACGGACGTTTGCGGTGAATGTGGAAGGTACGTATCTCCATCCGAAGATCAAAGCATGGACAACTGGATTCGATACGAACACTGCCCCCAATGATACCACCGGGAGTGCGTGTACGTCACCATTTTCGCGGGGGATTTGTTCTGCACACGCTGCCAGCGTCACTTCGAGAGGTCTACCCATTCAACGCTTGGCATGGTGGATAACACGTGAGTTGCCACTCGTAATAATCCCGGTATTTTCCTTCTTTTCCACAGGCCCGCCGCATAAACTCAACCCCTCCTCATCGTGGTGCGGCGGTGAAACTGGTGCATGCACCAGGCCAACGGGGCTGTGGTGTAAAAACCGTACGTCATCGACGTTTGTACTAGTGTTCGTTTTTCGATGCATTTTCAGAAAGAATAAGGAACGTTGAAGAACAACTGTGAATATGTAGCAATCACATACTGACAAATAAAATTGTGATATCTATACTGTTAGTATTCTTTCGTTAAAAGCGTGCAGATCAGTCGTAATGGGGCCAATAGGCAATGCGAGTTTGTGAGATCGGACTGATCGTTGGTTGTCTGAGTTGTTCAACGCGAGTTATTCCTATCTCATGATTTGCCCTCTTTCATTATGTTAATCAGTTGGCCGAGCGAAGTTGTGCAAACTAAGTTAGCGAGTGTAACCTTGACCGATATAGATTTGACCTCGAAGGTCGCTTGGAGTGTGGTATTAACGTTCCACCGTGGGTTCACCGGGTGGACCTTTGCTGCCTGACTTCATTTCATTGTGGGTAAGTTGTTGGTAATTGATAGAGTGCGAATAAGCCCAACTGGGTCATAAGATTCAACAAATACGTATCCCCACCCAGCACTTGGTAAAAATCACTAGCAGTTGGCGGGTAGCAGTGACTGCCAAGTGTCCAAAAGAATCTGTCGGAACATCGTACAGAGAACTGTTCACTTGGTTGCTGCTGAGCATCGCTCTGGCTACTGGAATGTTCCATGATTATTTTGTAAAACGCACGACTTTGTTTTACCGTCATATGTGTCCATCACTCCCTATTGGAGAAAGCTATTTGAGTAACAGTGCCATATCCTCAAACATGGGCCCGTTGACGTTCAATGTCTGATACTAAACCACGTCGTAATCCCGGGTGCGACCGCTTGACCAAGCGACGGAGGGCGATTCATCACACTAGAAGTTCATAGAGGGATCATGCGCGTCTATGCTTACGGGAAGACGAACAGAAATGGCTGATTGAAAGCGTGAACAAAACAGAGTAGCAATTTATGTCTGTTTCAAGTGGCCGGATGGAGGGGCATAATAATTATATGAAAATAGGAAACTAACAAGGATTACAGAACGATGACGGATAGCGCTCAGGTCATGATGCCTTACGTGTTCAATGCAACAAAGGAAGTGAGCGAAACATTCAGGAACGACTGAAACGACCGAGGTAGCCGCAAGGCTGCCTACGATTGCCGAGCATAGATGCGAAGTCGTGTTACATCCTGTTCCCAACATTTCCAGTAACCTGACAGATTGGTATTCATTGCTTTTACGGGTGTTGTAATTCTCATAAATACGACTACGCTTAGTTTCATCACGCGAACCTGAGCTTTACACCTGATGTGCCGTGTGTTCACATCCGACCACTGAAACGTAGCTCACCTACTAAAACAACTGGCTCTTTTCAACGAAACCCGACAAGCAGTCACCTCGGATGTTGCTTGCTCAGAGCAAAACTTCATATCAACAACGATGTACACTCCAACATGCATTCTTTCCTACTTCATTACGCATCACGAGATGAACGGTCGGCGTTGAGCTGAACATTCATTACTTGAAGTCAATCCAGCACGGTCGTAGCGTGGGCTTTGGCTACAGACTGGGGCAAAGGGCGTAGTGACGTTGAGCGGAAGACTGCAGTGACCTCTGATGTCACACATCACATCCGCACTAAGGGACCCCCGGTCTCAGCACGGCCTCGCCGGATGGCTCCTGACAAACTAAAATTCACCAGGGCAGAGTTTGAGCACATGCTCGAACTCGGGATAGTAAGCCCTTCTGAAAGTTCTCGGGCCTTACCGTTGTACATGGTCCTTAAGAAGTCAGGTGATTGGTGCCCATGTGGTGATTACCTCGGACTCAACAAATCAACCATCCCTGACAAATACCCAATCCCGCACATGCAGGATTTAACTACTTGCTTACATGGAAAAACCATATATCCAGCGAGATAGACCTAGTACGAGCTTATCATCAAATTCCGGTAGCCAAAGACGATATCCCTAAACCGTAGTTATAACTCTTTTCGGCCTTTTCGAATTTCTTCGAATGCCATTTGGTTTGAGCAACGCAGCTCAAACTTTTCAACGCTTCATTCATGAAGGGACGCGCGGTTTGGACTATGTTTACCCTTATCTAGATGATAGTTCAGTTGCTAGCATCTCCCACGAAGAACATCTTACGCATCTACGCACCCTATTGGAACGTTTGACCCAACACGGTGTCACAGTTAATTCCACTAAATGTGAACTAGCTAAGGCCACAATAGAGTGTCTGGATCACAGGATCTCAGAACAGGGAATCGCCGCACTCACGGATAAGGTAAAAGCTATCCGTGAATACCCAAAACCAAATTCCTTTGATCAACTCCGTCGTTTTAGTGGTCTGGTCAACTACCACTGACGTTTCATGCCTCATTGTGCGCATATAATGCAGCCAATGACGGATATTCTTCGAGGAGGTGAACGCAAATCCCAGTTCACCGAGGCTGCACGCACTGCGTTCATTCAACTCGAGGATGTGGTCGCCGACTTAGCTCCCCTTGCTCATCCTGATCCGGACGCACCATTGCCAATAGTAACCGACGCTTCCGACACAGCTGTTGGTGCTGTGTTACAGCAATTCGTTGGAAAGCAGTGGCAACCTTTAGCTTTCTTCTCTAAACGTTCACAACCCGCGGAATCCCGCTGCAGCACATTTGGTAGAGAGTTACTAGCAATCTATTTAGGCATAAGCCACTTCCGCTATTCGGTAGAAGACAGGACCTTCACGGTTTACACTGATCATAAACCGTTAATATATTCTTTAAACACTTCATC
The DNA here is from genome assembly GCA_014338405.1 of Paragonimus skrjabini miyazakii. Lineage (NCBI taxonomy): Eukaryota > Metazoa > Platyhelminthes > Trematoda > Plagiorchiida > Troglotrematidae > Paragonimus > Paragonimus skrjabini miyazakii. The sequence continues at coordinate 110,247 of JTDE01001704.1, read as the reverse complement.
CGACAGGTATTCCCCAAGGGAAGTTAGGCACTTGAACTATATCCCACAGTTTACGACTGATTTACGACGTGTCTCAGATGCCGAAAACATTGTGGCGGATGCTCTTTCACGCGTCCATAATCTCAGCGCATCTGCTGACGATGGCATTGTTTTGGCAGCCACGGCTGCCGCGCAAGCCACTGATCCTGAGATCGAGCATCTTCGTCAAAAGAGCTCTCTCAAAATCCGACCCGTACCTGTGACATCGTCAGAGGTACGCCTCACCCTGTAGTGCCAGCAAAAAGCGTTCCGTCCCCGGAAGCCCCTGCAATCCCAACCATTGCTCCCATTACCTCCAGGTATAATTGTTTTGGTAGGAATCTTCGCAAGGCAGTACGTTTTTCGGGGTATGTTAACATTTCTTATTTTCGGAAATGGTTTTTTTCATTATAACATATGCGCAACTGTACAAAAAAACTATGAGTTGTTCATTTAGACTCTGGTGCCTCTGCAATTATGCGTTACCAGGTCCGCAACGCAAACGGCGTTGTCCTGGACCAGACAGGAACACAAGAAAAGCAAACCGAAGGCGTTCACTCAAAATTGCAAGGTCCGTGATATTGCTGGTTGTAAAACTATTTAGTCGACCAGATACATTGACACGGTGAGTTATCCATTTCCGCTGCGACAGAAAAGAAACGCACTGAAGACTAAATAATTTAAATAAGAGAATCCTTCCAGCGCAGCAGCTATTCTTCCGACCGACCCTCCCCTGAACTTTGGAAGTTCCCACCCCATGTCAGTATTCTTTATGTATATCACCCTGTAGCTGTGATATTTGAGAAAAAATGATATTCATATTTTTCCTTTCTCTCTCTGGAATAATAAAGGCTTGTGTACTACTTACTAGCCTTCTGGGTGAGAGCTGTGTAGCGACTATAATAAATGACATTTTTGATAGTCGCATTCACATGTATATTTTTGATGATCTCGGTTTTTACCTACTTGTGTTTTAGTCAAGCATCATTTGTAATATGCGTCCCGGGGCTACAATCACAACTCGCTCCGTGCCTCGCTAGCATGACGTGTTTTCCTCCGTTGGACGAGTTCCAACATATGGTTAGGAAAACCGGAGCAGATGTGTCGGCCCGTGAATACTGAATTAGGCTAGATGCTAAAACAGTGTCAACAGCAACGTGGGGAAGGATTCGGAATCAAAATAGGTCAACAAGGTCGTGTTGGCTACTGAGTGCTGTGCTGGAATAATTTAAGCTGGCGGAGGCTGCTTGGTAAGTGTGCGAGGAAATCAGTGTGAATCGTAACGACAAAATCTTTCGCAGAGACGACAAACAATCGCATGTCCATATAGTAATGAAAACGTGCACAAGAAACGATCTCAAATAAGTTGAATTTTGCAGATGGTCCATGGAACGGAAGTAATTACTTCCGTTCCACGCTGTACCAAATCAAACGACCGACACTCGTCCAGAATCAAAAAAACACCTTGAATGTCGACTGTCGGTAAGCCTTCATCATTACCAACATCCTTCATTTTCAGACGTGATTGACAGTCCACGACTGAAAAATAATGTACAACAATTTACGTTACCTGGAGCGTCCACCACCGTCATACCACGGTCTGCACTCGCGGCAACAGGAAGTTCGTCGGTGACAATATCCGACAAGGCGGCAGGATCACCTTGCCCTGAGGCAAGCCGAGGAATCGCCGGTTCACACTTGACTTTGACAACCCGGGTAAACAATGGAAGCGTTTCATGGTAACTGTCGCAAATGCCTGACAAAATCAACGGAAAGGTTGAAATGTGCCAGGATGTCGGCACCGATCATTGGCGTTTGAAAGTCAGCAAGCAAGAATACCCATCGGACACATTGCCGGAGACCGAGGCTGAGAGTGAGGGAGCGTTCCCGAAGATTTTGATGCGCCTTTGATTTGCGGCCTGTAAAGTGTACTGGACAGACTGGAGTCGATCATTTGGTTGTGGCGGAATGACGCTGAACTCGGCTTCGGTATCGATAAGGAAGCGCAAGCCGGTCGGTCGATCTCTGGTGAAAAATAGGCGACCAGTACCTGATGGGCCAGCGACAGTCGTCGCCGTTATTGGCTGGCCCGCCGGTTTGACGGTGACGCTTGGCGGGTTCGGAACGTGCACGGTTGGGTGCACTCCTTAGTTTTGTGTCAAAAGTGTTGTGGTACCAACACTACCTTGATGGACTGCGGGAGTTAGATCGTGCAGATCGTGCACGGTTTCTGGGTGGGTGCTTTTCGGCTCATTGATCTGCATGGCCATATTATCCATAGGATGGCACATCTCTATCAAAAGTTCTAGACCATCATCGCTACTTGAAACTGAAGAGGAGGACGTGGAGACAGCTATGGTTGCTGTGCACACCGGCTGTGAGGGGGAGGTTGCTGATACCTTGTCTGCAAGGACTGCCAATTTGTCAACTGAGCTATCCTAATCCATGACGGTCAAAGTATGTTGCAAAGCAGACGGCAGCTTTTCCGACCACAACTGCTTCAAGATGGCGTCATCGAGTTTTCGCGAGCCTAAAAAGCCTCTCATATAACTTAACAACTGGGACGGGGACCGGCCGCATAGCTCGAATGAGTTGAACAAATCTTGTAGCAGTTTAGCTTCCAACTTCCCGGTCCGTTTCATGATGGCATCTTTCAAGATGATATGGTAGAAATCAAACGGGACTGATTCCAATAGAGTTTCCACTTCTGCAGCGACATCAAAGAGAAGCGATTGTACCACGTATGAGAATTTCATTTTCTCTGATGTTATCCGCCTGGTGGTAAATATTGCCTCAATTTGGACGATCTCTCTGTTTCAACTACCTTCCCGTTATTGTTGTTCACGAATGACGTCAAAATTTGGCGTACCGTGAATGCTGATAACAATTCTCCTATATTATAAAATGATCTTAATATTCTAGTCAACTGATCTCAGATAAGCCAACCAAACTTTAATGCTGGTAATTGTAAAATTATACACATTCGCTGCTGGCCGAACACTGCGTATTACCTCGACGAGACTGAAAACTAATCCGTACGAAGAAAGATCGACATCGCTGAGCATATACGCTTTAGAGTATCGTAGGCTCAGCGTTGACTTGATGTTGACAATTTTGACAATAAAATATCTTTACCATCCGTGCTGACTGATGTTCAACAAAGAAAATGGCATGAAATCGAGGTGTCACACCCTATAACTAGAGGTCCAGCATAGCAGACTAGAATGCACACAGCTTCTCTCACATCGTATTTGAAATGCTTGGAATGCTCTACCTGACCATGTTATTTCTGCTAACTCTCTAGCACTATTCAAGACCCGCCTTGACTAACATCTATTTCTTTATTTCACTTACTGCATTTTTACCCCCACTTCGGCCTACTGCTTAGGAACTTAAAGTTCGAATCGTCGAGCTAGAGTTTTCTCAGTGGCTCCTGCTTCCTACATTTGTCTCATATCCATTTATTCATTGATTGCCAGATTGCACAAAGATGACTCACAAGTCTAACGGGTAACCGAGGCCGTATGACTGGTCTGGATATTACAGTCGTGGACTGGAAGGTCGATTTCACCAAACATCGCTTGGTTAAGGTGTCATTGCCATCTGGAAGACCTATAGAAAACTGCACCAACCTGGCACTCAAAAGAATTCCTTCGGAAACGTTGTGCGGTGGGGATCGAACACTTTTGTGACCGTCACTGACAGAGAAGGTTCAGGTAGGCACTACTGCGTTCGTTGTTTAACGTCAAGCTTTTTGAGAGCTCGTAGTCTGTTTGAATGAGCCTTTGTCTACCTTGAACACATTAATAGTGTTTGCGGCTAATTTTGCCTTCATAAGAGGTCTACTTTAAAATGTTATCTTGTACCTGTTACTTATCTAAGTTTTTCTTGAACAGCACCACAATGCAATAGCTAGTGACATCAGTAAGTTGCAAAAAACAAGTGTGCTCGAGTTCCCTTGTTGGAAAAATGGATGTTCCTGTGAAGTGACTAACGATGGCATCTGCTGCTGGCCTTGCAGCTTTTGGTACCACTCGAGCTATAGGAACCTTATTAAGACAGTTTATCTCAGCCTGTATCCAAGTTATTTGTGAGGTTTTAGGCAGACTGAGAACGTTTATAAAGATATGATAACTTGGGCTCTGTAAGAGGGTCTATCATTTCTGGCCGGAATAGGAACTCGGATATCCTAGTGATGGCTACGTATAACTGCACGTCTTCTTTGAGAACGGACGATAAAATGACCAACGGCGGGAGTCTGGCAGGGAATATACAGGTTACTCCCGGCAGTGAACAGACGATGGATGGTGTGAAAATGAACCGGATAGAGAAAGACTTCGGCATGGAAAAGAAGTGGAGGAGAAGTGCAAATAAAACTGTTGTGCCATGTGAAGAACGTTTGATGTTATAAGATGCACTTATAGCCCTGTAGGACAGAACCGGTCGATTTGATGGAATTCCCAGATTGCCGATGGATGGGGGAACATGGGCCAAGCAATCAAGCGCCTCAAATTGCAGGAAATAGAAACTTAGTGATTCGGAGTGTTTTGGCGAGGGCTGGACGCCAAAGAAAACTTGCTATGCGATATCACGTAGTGTTGTGAGCCAAGAACGCGGATGGCACAAGAGTTATTTATTCAGGAAAGCAACACGTGGGTTATGTGCTTCAACATTACAACAAACAAAAACACTTACCCGTATGAGATATTGGACACAGGTGGTCACGGTTGCTGCGGACGCCAATGCTCAGTTCTTTTAGATATTTTCGCGTACCAAGAACCACTTCATGCGTTGCTGCGCTGCGATGTTTATCCTCGTATTTTTCTTACGGTTACCTCAATGTCAAAATCTATGATCTGGCCCCCACTGTTGAATAACAATGGTGTGAGTGGTATCGTACGATCGCCAAAGTCAACTTGTTGTGCGATATCACGCAGTAAATTTGCTGAGATCGGCCAACACCCCTGATGATGTAGCTATTGAAAGGGGTTAAAGGCTCGTAAAGGGAGGAGCCAGGGTTACTGAGTCCTAAACCATTACTGGCTGTACTTACAAATCCCTCCCATGAGGATAGGTTTTTGTATGTTACTGTAAGTATCTGTTTGGAGTTTCAGGAGAAGGTCACGATCTCACTGAATTGTTATACCGACTGGTTGATCTACCTTTGATACCGGGGAGATTTTTCATAGCAGATGAGGCGCGTGACCAACTGCCTGAACTTAACATGAACAAGGTGACTAGGTTGGATGATATTCATCCGGTGATGTCGAGGCTGCTGGTGGTAAATACGGCCTCAGTTTGTTGGAACTACAGTCGAGGGTTTCGGGCGATATATTCGGACAATTCTTAGGCAACAATGTGTTCGGCTCTAATGTCATTGTCGATGATGTAGTCACACATTGCTAATGTCAAAAAAATGGATGAAGCATTGTTCGGATAAATAGGCGGGGTCATCAATTTTGTAGTGGATCTAAACAGATAGTTCGTTAAGGTGCGTTGATCTAGGATTCCACTAGACCGAATGCAGTATCCAATGGATACAATCCGTCGTGTCGTTCCTAAATAATCTTGGAGGTCACAACTGAGGTTATTCCGATGACAGATTAATAAAGAAAGTTGCCGCAACAGATGGTTGATTCCGTTAGCTTCTAACTCTCCGAAATTCTGTGCACCAGCGCCACTGAACGCAGAGAGAACACAAGGCTCGCTACCCGAGAAGTGTGATTTGTATTTATTGATCATTGATTAGTTCGATTAAGTTGGTTTAAACGTCGGCTGTACATGTGAAGTTGAGGAAAGTAAAAATTGTGAACAAAAATGAGAATTATGAAGTTAAAAATAGGGTACAATACAGCTTGCTGCCACCGCCTCGGCTCATGTTACCATGTGAATTTTAATTCGCCAAAAACCACTAGCATCATAGCTGATGTGTTGGCGGGGGTAGCCCAGTTTTACTCGTCACTGTTTAGTGGATCCGCGCCATCCCTACCACCGTAAGCTACATTCACTCTGATAACATTATTTTACCTACTACAGTTGGGAACGCCGCCCAACTATGATGACACTTGTTTGAATCCTGAAGGTCAGCTGGAATTTACGTTGACATTCATCTTCCCTGGCGGCTGTCGTACGGTTTTGCTGAAGGTTCTCTCACGTCCAGCTCCCTGGCGTCCTTAATCGTTGCGTTGAAGTCCGCTTGTGAACGGTGAGTAAATAAATAACTAAAGTTTGATTGCAGATTCACCGTCTTCTCACTGTGACTTCCGATCCGCGTTAATATAAGGCTGGGGAAATCTCGGGCGTACGAACCTCGGAACTGGCTGCATCTAATTGGTAGAACGTGAACAACTCTGTTATTTTTAAAATATCTTTTTTGTAGCCACTGAAATTGTTGACATTTCTTGGCTTGTTTCATTTCTTGAAATCTTAGAATTCTGTTGCTGCGAAATTTTTGCTTTCAATTTTCCGAAGACGTAAGGAAGTAATGTACGGTAATTCGGTGGCGTAGGGATTAATGAGAAATAACGGAGAGTTGCTTGCTAGGTTATTTTTGATTACTGATCCTGGAACACGATGAAAATCGGTAGCGTGGATGTGGAACTATGTACGTCTGTTTACATTCGGACGTGAATAGGCAGAAAAACTTGATTACACTTCTGACGATCCAACCTCTGCTAAAATATGAGGTTTAGCGACCTGATCAATCAAATGATGAAGTTGGCCAAAATATATGTCACCACTGAAGGCACAGCTAAAGGCCAATGGGTGAAGCGGTCGATGGAGGTCAATATATACGTACAATCGTTGGAAGGTGGTAGTGGGCCAACGATGCCAATGTGTATATGGGAGATACAAACGTTCGTAATGGCAACGGATAGGTACAGAAGATAGGCGTTCCAATTAAAAGAGAGACGTATCAGTAAAGTAGGAACGACTCACAGATAAATTATGGTCCGCTGGATTGAATGGACAACCGCGTGATAAGGACAGTGTCAGAGATGAGATTCGTCGGGTGACCGATAGATAATTCCACACGCGACGCGAGACAATGAACGTTGAGCGTCGGTAGATCAACTGGTACGCGGAGCGAAAATATTTCACCGTGAAATTATTTTAGCAGTTCAAAAACCCGCACGGATGAAGAAGACAGAGATGAGGCGCGGTAACCCCGGTTTATTCGTGTTGAAAATTTAATTCAAAAAGTGATGATGACGGTTCCAAACAGGTGCACACATGAAATTGACAAAACAATTTATACGAAATGTACAAAAATGAATTGTGAAGTATAACTGTAAATTTTGGACACTATAGAGGACTGAGCTTTTTATAAAACTGTAAATGTGTGGTACGCCTATAAACTTATTTCAACGTGGGACGATGCACAAATACAGGAAGAGTTAGCGGCATTAACTTGGTTATATTCGCCATGCTTTGCTGTCCTTTGCTATCATTATTGTACACTTTTCCGTGGAATCTTATCGTATGCTTGAATGGATATGAGGTGACATTCTGAACGAACGACACCGAGGAACACTTCCCGCTTGAAAGCTTACAATAGTTCAATGCATTTGCCCTGGCTTATGAATTATGCCGAACCGCACTCCATGTTTAGACATTTATAAATACTTCGTCCTTTTATCCTACCTTGCCAGTTAAGCCAAACTGTACTCAATGCTTAGACTCCTATAACTGCTTCATATCACCTTGCCTCATCGTACTTCTAAGCAGCTTTCGACCTAAGTCTCGTTCCACGGACGTAACTAACGCCCACCTCATCCATGTACCTCTGAAGGCGGTCCTAAGACTGTGAGAAAGTGTGATACTCACGATTCTCAAACACCGCGTTGAAAACCGCAATATAATCCACTTCCTGCAAACGCAAATTAAATAATTGAATATAAAGTAATCGAAAAATGAAAAAACTTGAATGAAATCAAAAATAACTTCGGCATCCGTGTGTTAACATTGCCACGCGCAATCAACCACAACAACAGCGGCCATACCGAATTTTACAAAAGATGCACGATAAGGTCGTTTTAAGTTAACGATCAGTTAAAACAAACATATATGAGTCTAGGACGCAAAATTTGACGATTTTAGTTTCTCCACCAGGCAACAAGGCGATGAAATGGTTTTTTCCGGCAAAATAATTTTCAAAAACACTACAGCCCAGAAAATTACGACCTACGACTAGAATTCAAGGTAAAAGGTATATAATGTAAACTCCAATACACCGAAGATTGGTGATACTAAATGACGTACATAATAAAAAAGACAACGACGCCAGAGATAGACGATGAACACGTTTAACTTGGGGTCACCGAATTAATAAATATAGCATACGCCCGAACGTCTTGGAAAAAGGTAACGGACTCACAAGTTTACGTCCGGTTTAACTCACAGCACTTGCGGTGAGTTCCAGTGATATCCAGTTTTTTCACAAGTAAGCTCCACAGATCCCACCATGCTGCAACAACAAGAGAAACATGCAGCTCCAGTATACTTTGTCAGGAAGAACCGATACGGAGTAACCTGTGATTGAGAACACTGTCAAATGATATGACAATCTCATCAACTGACCGACGGGATCACTGCTAATGCTCGCGCATCTCAACTGTCCTTCGGAATCAAGTGACCACGGTTCACAAGACATGGGTTTAAAAGAACACTCAGACAGAATATAAGCAAGCATATTGAGAAGCAGAAGGACTGCTTGTTGTTTGAGGAGACGCTCATGCAAAGGTCACCACATGGTTGGCGGCATCCGAAACGGCTTAGCCTGTCACAATGACCGAAACCAAAGGACGCCTGCGATTTAAGCCATCAACCCAAGTGGCTTGCGTTACACCACTTGCGGTTCCAGTCACACTCCACGTATCCGGCGTAAACCTGAGGGAATAAGACCATTAGGTGTGTGAGTGAGGCTTTTGTGTCCAGCCAGCCAATGATGGTTAGCCAATTGAATAGCTAGCACAAAAAGCAAACCATTATCTCTCGGAAAATAAACGGACAGATAGACCGCAATGACAAGATCTATAGCAAGAAGAAAGGTATGTAAAATGCAACACAATACAGTACAACACAATAATACAATGTAATACAATGCGAGTGCATGTTAGTGCATTCTAGAGAGGATAAAGTTGAAAAACAAAACTCAGAGTTGAACTACGAAAATATCAGACAGATGATTCATTATTCAACACACTAACAATGCTCAAGAACCGGACGGGTAGAAGACCACAGACACTCAAGTTTCTGAAAAGAGGAGCGTAATAATTGCCAAACGACCATGTCCTTGGTCGATGCAGTCGTTATCAAAAATAGAATGGATATACTGATACGACCTACCTGAGCCTAACGTGCTCTTCATCTATTCACCGACGGTGCACTCTGACTACGCTGGTGACCTACTAAACCAAAACGGCCGGCGCATTCACGGTCGCTCACATCACAACGCCAAATGGTCATATCACCATGACTTACAGCATCAACGGTTCCCTTGCGTACCGCACGCTTTCGTTCTCAGCCACGCAATAGTAACTATAGCGTGCTATGAACTACATATGCTACCTTAAACATTG
>JTDE01001704.1:32498-43384 GCA_014338405.1 Paragonimus skrjabini miyazakii | reverse complement strand
CCACTGACTGTTGGTGATGTCCACTCAAGCGCTTGTTTCCTCTGGCGTTCTTCTAAAATTGCACGAATAGGATTTGAGTGCATCCCATAAGTCCATATGACCTGATATCCTTCAGCCTAGTAACATTGGCTTTGTTTAACTCAGTAACACTGAGAGGCAAAAAATATGCTTAACATGTTTAATTGCTTTATATCTTTTTATTTTCTGTTGAGTTCGTCTCCACTGGCATTCGGCATATTCTCTCCGTTGTAGTCAGTTTTCTATTCAACCGATTTCCTGGAGTTGCTAAAGTAACTTTTTTTATATTGAACTTGGCTTTCAGTTTTGGTTGCAAACTATTCAAGATGAGCACTGAGTTTTCACCGTTACATTCAGTTTATTCTTCAACGTGAGAAAATTAATGAAACGATGTCATCGTGTACAAAATGAGAAGATGAAGGTTGACGACCCATTAACTACATGATAACTGCATTTTATTCAAGTTGATAACGTGAATGATTTGCAGTCGTCGTAGGTGGTCAGGGCAGCCGGGCAGACGACACCTACCAACCTTGCCCAGCGGGACGATCAGGGCCTTCATAATCCGTGACCACGTCATCGACTGGCCTCCTTGCGGCTTCTTCCAACCATCAGCTGTCACACTGAACAACATACAGTGAGGTAGACGCTCCGTCGATGTACTCAATACGTGACCCTGCCAGCGAGGGCTGTTCATTTCCAGTAGCTTTGTTGTCGATCTCAAACTCGCACATTTCTCGACTACACAATCAGCCCGTTTAGGCCAGGCTAACACATGGAGACAGCGGTGGTCAAATACCGAGAGTTTGCACGGATGGGCTTGGTCCCTGGTCCACAGAGTGAAACTGAGCGTGCAAATTCATTGTAAACTCTGACTTCAATCGACAAATGGGTATCTTTGCGACACAACAGGTGACGAAGAATGGCGAATGCACTACATGCTTTTGCTATTCTCGTAGACACCTCGTCACTACTGTTACAATCCGATGAGGTGGCACTGCTCAGGTAGGTGAAACGAGTGACATTCTCGGGCGGACTGCCAGCAATAGCAAAATCAAGGTCACTGCCATCTCAATCTTCTAACAACTTTTTACGCTTTCGAAGTGCAGCTTACACCACACATATCAGTCGCATTATTCAGCAGGTCCAGAATGGTCTGCATGTTCACCGTGGTATAACTAGGTAAACCAACACCGTCCGCATACTCAATACCAGTCAGGTTACTACCTGTCAGAAGTTCCATTGCGAGATCCCGGGAACTTCTGAGCGCTCCTTCTGGAATGGCGCCCATCACGTAATTGAAAATGAAGAAGATAAGACATTCTTGTCGGCATCTACTTGAAGTGGACAGCGCTGGAGAAAGTTGCCAGTAAATTTGCACTATATACTCATGGCGAGCTTCGATAACACGGCACTTTTCCCTGAAGCTCCTCTGCCATGGAAACAGCCATAAACGGCGTATCGGGCAGTCGAGTCAAAAGCGCTCCTTTGGTGTAAAAACAACCATGGCCGATGGCTATGGAAAGGGATGCCGATGTTTCAGCGTTTGTTGAAAAGTGAAGATGTGGTCTACATATCTGCGACCAGGCCAGAAACTCACCTGTTCATCTGTGATCTGGCTCTGTGTTCCAGAAGTCGCTGCAACGAGGCCCGTGAGCAACTTGGATAAGATAAAATCAACATATGTGCTCGTTGTTGTAAACTCTCCTAAACGATACGCTGGTTCGATCTCCGTATAGTGGTACGCTCGATAAAATCGGATTCTCGTCCCGGTAATTGACACGAAAATCTCGGTCCCGAATAGTACCGCGACTGTCCCCGTATTCGCTCCCAAGGCAAGCCCAAAAGTCGCGTAGAAAGGAAACCGCTTTGTTCCGCCCCAACACGTGTGCGACAAAGGCGACAATTACAAAGTATTTATAGGGCGTGTAATGAATTAACATTCCCAAGACATCAAAGAGAACAGTTATCGGAAAAAAGAGTGAGGGTCGCTAATGAGCCTAGCGGTATAAAAAGTCTCGACCGCTTTGAACAGTTCCGCTAAGTAGGACTGAGTCAATCGTTTTTTCTTCTTTCTCACGACAGAGACGGTTTGGGACGATAACAAGGTGGGCGCCCTAACACTTGTCACATGATGTCCAAACTTTTCTAAAAACGGAAAACACGGCTGATAAGTACCAACCTTGAAATAACACTTCAATTTCTCATGTGCAACGGAGAAGTGTGGTCATTTCGGACGATTTTTCATCACGCTCTTTGAAAACCACTGGGAAAAGGATAGCCCAACCTGGGGGTTTACTTCGAGCTCCAAGCCACTTCAGTTCCCGACGGAAGATTATCATCATTGTAACTAGCCGTATAATTTCCATTGTCCATAACTGAGTTGGCTGACTCCGGTCAGTTGGGTCCAATTTATACGTCATGTAGCCGCGACGGGTTGTGCGTGCGTGAACCGCTTTTTCACATAGTCTTATTAACACCTTACTGCGAGTCGGTACAACCACGAATAAAGACAAACGGCATCCGGCTACTCAACGATAAAAATGCTTTTTCATTACTTTGGTTCGTTCGGACAAGCAAGCTTCACGGTTAATACGCAGATTCTTCCTAAGCCTGCGTCTCATCACAAGTCAGCCTGCAATAGTTGGTATCAAAGGAAATCAGTAGACGTTTGTTTGAAAGTTCTGCTGAATCACAGGAAATGTACTTCAGCCGTATCTGCGGTGCTTCTTCGAAACATGCCGCCTCGCAAAAGATGCGCACAGCCGTTGAGATTTATGCCCAGTGTTCGTTCGGAACCACCCATTTGTTGTGACTCGGACAGTTTAACTGTCTGCTGTTTGACAGACGCTTTGTTTACTCTCGCAGTTCAAGTTCCATCTGAGCACTACAATTGCGAATAAATGGTTTCTGAGCAAACGAAGCAACAAACCGGAAACTAGCAACGATATGAGTTGAGTCAAGGTGGTTACCACAAGATGGGCAACGCTGGTGATTGTCGGCGGTGATCAACTTGCGTTAATGGCTGAACGATACAAAGTGGACTTCCCTAACAGATTGCCGTCGTCTGTATTGAAATGTGTAACTCGACATATTAAGTATGTGGGACGCGCATTCTTCTAATATTTAACAGTCACCATCAGTGCGTTACGCCTGGACAGTGAATACGCCACCTGTTCGCTTCCACTCTGGAGTAAGACGACTAATTTGTGCGTTCACATTACCAGGAAGCACATTTATATGCCAGTGCTCAGTCTGTCTGTGAATACTAAAGAGGATATTGTAGAAGGCGACCTTGACAATATCTGAACTTTTTTCTACCTGAAGCATATGTAGGTACGATAAGTAAACAACGTTTTTCCGATTCGTGTCGGCCAGCTTTGACGGTATACAGGCGAATACCCACTGGGATCCAGTCGAAAAAGTTCTACTTCGCTTTAGAGCTAAATGCAACGCCACTCCAGCTTAACCGTGAGACTCCACTTCGTTGTAACCAGAGGTCCTGAGAAAGAATTGTTGATCCATAGCATTATCCAACGGCATTCAGGACCATTCAGGATTGTAAAGGCACGTTTTGTAGACACGTCACGCATCCATTTCCGGAGTTGAGGCAATGGTTGCCAGAGCGGCTTGCTGACATACATGTCGGGAAGTGTGGACAGTGAAGACATCAGTGCTTTCCAGCTGTCTTAGTTTGAAGCGAGAAATATAGTCAGGGGAGGGAGAAAGTAAAATGGGTTAACTGGCTCGTCAGTGCATCGGTAACGTTTAATACCTCCCGATTGTTACTGTAGCGGAATGGAGTAGACTTGAAGGGCCCTACCTAGAGCCAACAACTCAAGAATCTAACTCACTTGGTAGTGAGAGACTCACTTAGAGCAAGGGTGCAGGGGATAAGACAATGACGTCTCAGTGCATGTATACGAAGCTCCTCCCGGGCTTTTGGACTAAGCTGGAAGTGTTTTGACCATATTAGATGATATGCCACCGGTCACGGTCAACATTTGGGCCAATGAAGTGCACTCTTGATTGGAAGTAAGTCTCCTAACTTCCTTCTTCTGTAATCTTAAGACAGCAGTGTCTCAGCTGTGCAGATAGCTCTGCTGTACGCCCACGTAATCATGCCTCACTAACTAAGCGTTGATAAGAGGTCAGCAATGCGATGTACAACCCCGTAAGTTTAACTGATTTTTGTCCAACCTACCTGACATGATAGTACCTTGCAAAAACCTAAGTGCTAGTCACCATAACCCTCCGGATCGACGTAGTGCACAAGCCCCATCAACACGCCAATGTAAGATAACAAGCCAGATTGCAATTTGATGATGTGAACCGCAAACCCCACAGACTAATGCGGTTTTGTCTTGGTCAGCCCAGTCTGCGTAATTTCGATAGAGGGATAAAGCAAAGCAACATCGTTCTGATATTCCACGTCGGTCAACTCAATATCAGGAAGAAATCCAATACCGATCTCGAATGTATCGTCTAGAATGTCATCCATGATAAAAAATGAACAGAAATAGAGGAACCAGGAACCGTCGATGAACATCATTGATAGCAATGGACACCTGACAGTTGTCTACCAACTTTCAACCTGTTTGAAGAAGCAGTATACATGGTATCAACAGATTAACGTACTTCTTTGGAAATCCCATGTGAAGGAGACGATTCCAGGGCACGTTATCGGTGATCGACTCGAAAGCAACCTTCAGGTCTAAAAAACGCAACCGTCGGTTATCTGCAAAAGTGCGACGCCTAAGGCTTATCACAGGATAAAATGTGATCAGCCACCATCGACTAATGTCTTACGTATCAGAATGTGCCATAGTTTGGTAAGCCGATGCGACATAAAAATCATTGAGTAGCTTCAACGAAGTGGAAACTAGATCGATACCTCTGTGATTGTCACCAAGACGTCAGACCTCCGTTCTGAAAACGGGCATAGTCGTTAGTAGGCTCTAATTATGAGATACACTCCATTTTCCAAATCATTTTTGTAGTTTAGCACCACTCTCTGTAATTATCTTTTGAACGAGAAGTACAGCGGATAGTTGGACTTTGAATCAAGTTATCCTTCAATAATTTAAGATACAGGGTTACTTTTGCCTCTGACAGAAGACCGTCTGAAACGTAAAAGCTGACCGCACGAACGCCGTAGTGCATATACTCCATTCCTCCTGTTTGTTAACGAAATATTCAACCCACTATCAAATCGACAGAACTAACTGAGAATAAGTGTCAGCTTCACTGTATGGTCACTCTGCAAGCAGAATGACAGTTTATGGACAACTGTTTCGGGCGTTCATCAGTTCTAGTGGCGTTCGTCAAGGGTGTCCAATTTCCCACATCCTGTTCAATTTCGTCATGGACGACATTCTGGAGGGTGTGCTTCGGGAATCCAGTGGGCTTGGTGTTGAGTTTCTTCCTGGTGTTAAATTGACCGATCTGGAGTACGCGGACGACATTGTCTTACTTAGCCCCTCTGCCGAAAACATGCAGACCATGCTGGACAGGTTGAGTGACCGAGCTGGTTTGTATGGAATGCACTTTGCACCTTCAAAGTGCAAAGTGTGGCTTCAAGACTGGGGCACTTCAACTCCTACTTTCTTCATTGCAGGTAATCCGGTTGAGACTGTAGACAGTTTCACCTGCTTGGGTAGCACTATCTCATCAGCTTGTTATATTGCTGATGAGATATCAGCGAGGATTGCAAAGGCAAGAATCGCCTTTGTCAAACTGCATCATCTGTGGCGCCGAAAAGACGTTCAGTTGTCGTTGAAAGGAAGGGTACATGCCTGTGTGCGTTCCATTTCGCTCTATGGTTCGGAAACGTGGCTCGTTCGCAAGGAAGATATCAACAGGCTTGCTGTGTTTGACCATCGTTGTCTCAGTCAATTAGTCCACATTAAGTGGACTGATGGCGTGGGCAATGTGGCCGTTCGCCGGCGCGTATTCGGGGACGCTCGAGATGCGCGATCATTTGGTCAGCTAATCACGGTACACAGCTTGCGATGGTTGAGCCACGTACTTCGTATGTCATCTAATCGTTTACCGTACCGGGCATTATATGCTGAGGCCACCAACAGTTGGGTCAAACTACGTGGTCACAAAATATGAAGACGTTGACTGCTCCATTGAGCAAAGTAGGTAGATGTCACCTTCCTGGATGGGGTCCTCGTGATCACTCAAACCGCTGGTTAGAGACGCTATCCGAGATGGCGGTGTGTCGCAGTCAATGGCGTACCTGTATCCATACCATTCCCAGTTATTCCACTTAGTCTTCTGTTAATAATTTTCAACCTTCCTAATAACGTTTTCTTCTGGGATATTCCACATCACTGTTGAGGTGAGCGGCGGCCCGAGTCACAGTACATTTTGGTCAGGCTCATGGCTGCTATGATGATGATGTTATTAGAAACGTTGGCTTGCGTCTCAAATTCGCAGTACACATCAGGCTTCAATTCTGCGAATGTATTCACCAGAGCAACCTGCTTATCCACATGTTTGGGGGGTACATTAAAAGCGCCAGTGACCTCGGCCTACGAAAACAGGTATCAAAAAAGCGCCAAAAGAGCAGAAAAATTTGTGGATAGAAAAGAACAGAAACTTGCTTGTAAATGAATAACGCCGGCGCAGCTAGACGGAAGGCTCCTAATGCGTCAAGGTCGTTCATGTCACAAAAAGAAGTCAACCTGAAGAAGCATGGAAAAGGTTTCTCAAATGACTCCAGCAGAAGGCGATAACTAATTTAACAATGGGGGGTTATCTGATCCAAGGGCACTGAATAAGACGCTGACGTCTGATTTTGAATACTCCTGCACACGTAGATGTGTTCAAAGCAACGTCAGGCCTTTAAATGATGTAGGAAATGTTTCGACTGTATAGAATAAGAGACTGGTAATCACAGTTAACCATCGGGAGTCTAATGCGTCCCTTTTACAGGGACCTTTTACAGTTCTGTTACATGATCACAGAAGAGTGCACCACTGTTTGAGTACCACTAAGTAATCGGTAGTGTGGCAAATAGTCCTTTCCGTTCTAAATAGAGAAGTTGGATGGAAAGCAGGACATTGTCATGTTGCCCCGAAGCACAAAGGGACAACTGATCGAATCGACAGGTATTACTGACAATCGGTTTTATCATCACTGTGCTAACTCAGTCGTTTCAACCATCATGCTTTACAACCAAAACGGAAGCGGCTTACCCACGAATACTAGCCACGGACAGAGTTCTGTACGTTCTGTTCTCTGCACGTGTTTTGATTTAAAGACCGGATGCCTCAAAGACGAAAACTATTTTCTCGTTGCTTCCTAACAAGGCCACGTAAACTCAGTTTTAATATTCCTAAAAGCTTCTGGAGACACGGGGTTTATATCATCACCATTATCATCCTTCGGGATCACAGTACGCATGTTCTACCAGATATACGGATGACATATTTAGAGAGGACCTTACGTATTGCGGTAGAGCGGCGGTAATACTGCCTAGGCTGAATCGAGATTTCACAGACATTGTTTTCTTCAACAAAACTATCAGCCTCCTTGGTGTATAGACTTCTGAGCCATTCAAAGTTCTTTTATGAATGAGTTGACACAGTTGTCTCATCTGCAGATAGGTGAAACACCGTGTTGTGATCAATAACCATGTAATCTCTCTAAGACACACGGCCATAACTGTTTTACGCCCGCCCGGTCCGTTCTATGTAGGCCCGCTATAGGAATCCTGATGGAAACCCGGTGCCCATTCCTTCGGTTATACGAACTACAGCTGTCATAGTGTGGTTCTTTTGAAGTTATGCCAGTGGCAACTCATTTCAGTTGCGCTATTATTTGGTCTGATGAATTCGCTTGCAACACGGATCTACTGTCGATCTCCACATGTAACTGGATGGTGTCATTTCATCGACCTGTATCATTAGTGACGAGGTGTCTACGAGAATAGCGAAAGCGTGTAGTGCATTTGCCATTCTTCGTCACCTGTTGTGTCGCAAAGATACCCATTTGTCGATTGAAGTCAGAGTTTACAATGAATTTGCACGCTCAGTTTCACTCTGTGGACCAGGGACCAAGCCCATCCGTGCAAACTCTCGGTATTTGACCACCGCTGTCTCCATGTGTTAGCCTGGCCTAAACGGGCTGATTGTGTAGTCGAGAAATGTGCGAGTTTGAGATCGACAACAAAGCTACTGGAAATGAACAGCCCTCGCTGGCAGGGTCACGTATTGAGTACATCGACGGAGCGTCTACCTCACTGTATGTTGTTCAGTGTGACAGCTGATGGTTGGAAGAAGCCGCAAGGAGGCCAGTCGATGACGTGGTCACGGATTATGAAGGCCCTGATCGTCCCGCTGGGCAAGGTTGGTAGGTGTCGTCTGCCCGGCTGGGGGGATTAGCCATCGTACAGATAGTTGGTTAGAAACGCTCTCAGACGTGGCAGCGTGTCGCAGTCAAGAGGAAGCCTGTATCCGCAAGGTTGTTGACTCTTCTTTTTATCCTTCTTAATGTTTCATTATTTTCGTTTTCATTTTGTTTTTGCTACATATTTGTGCTTATTGATAACTCTGCTTTTTTGTGTACCACTATTAAGACCAACTGCAGTCAGAACTACGGTACCAATGTTACGATTCATTGCTGAGAATGTGTTGATGTATGTGATTCTGTTTCGCCCTGTGGTTCGGAAACGTGGTTTGTCACTTCAAAGATTTCGGTTTATCAGCCGCATCCGATTGTCACCTCACCCGATCAGATCACCTCATGCGGGTTGTTCTGTTGAGTAACACAGTGGTTCGGCAACACGTACCTCGGATCATTCGTAATGCTCGATCAACCGATGGAACATACTGCATATCACGGGAGGGTTTGCCGTACAGCATGTTTGCTATTATCATCTATGGTTAGGTAAAACTGGGGGATGTCACAAAACGATGTAATGATTAAATATGGTGTCTCCGGTTATTTTATTAGTTAGCGTCATCTGCCTGTTTGGGAACCTCGCACCCACCAATGTCGCTGGTTGGAAAAGTGGCAACGTGTCGCAGTCACTCTGGCTCGGGCCACGGTACCGTCTGGTAGTGGTCGTTATTATTGGGGTGGGGTTAACAGTATCCGTTATACATACACAAGGTCAAAAGTCCCTCCGCTAAAAAATTCGCAATAGCAAATAGGAAACGGAGAATGATTTTGAATGCTGACCCAGTTTGCTTGTTTTTAGTTATGCTGGAATGGTCAACCCATTATGCACGCAGAATGGCTCACTTTCACGTAGTCGCGTTGCGACACCTCAGTAAGCAGTGTTCTGGGCGGTCAGTATTTTTTACACTTTGTTGTTTTTAGGTTGCGTATTGGTGATTGTGACAGGACGCAAACAATTTGGTCAAACCATTGTCATGTGGTGTGCAAGAAGAAGCTGAAGTTGGAATAAGAATTATTGACAAAAACTGCATGTTTCTAGGTAACAGGTTTTGCAAAGTTTGACAGTTCGCCCTCGGAAGTGATCTGTCTTAGCTAACTACTAACGTAGAAGGCGAACTCATTTCGAGAACACCGAAATGGTATCTGTGCGTTCAGACAACCTTTGTGAACTTGGTAGCTTTTGGCCTGCTATGCACATTGCGATAGCACCTGACTACCGTGGGAATTCGCTCCGGATACCTCATCGGACGCAAAGGCATGGAGGCAAAATGAGACAGTGGTATGTGGCGTTGGATTATTTGGACAGACGAATCAAGATTAATTCTGCCCCATCGTGCCATATAGCCCCGTGTGCCGACAAGTTACCAAACATCTGCGGCGCATTTTATCAACGACCAGCGCGCATTGCGGCCGCGATCCAGTAGTATGATCTTATAAAATCTTTTTATGCGTGTATGGTTGACTGACCATACCACATTGGGTGAACTTTCGGCGGTCGTTCATTATTATCCTTCGTGCGTTTTTCCTGTTTGATCCGTGAATTTTGTGTGTGTGGCTTCTCCTCCCTGTCTGTTTAGATGTTTAACACGGTTTGTTTCATCAGCTGGCATACTTGCCATATCAAATGTAGAGATATTGTGAATTATGCGATATAAAGTGTAACAAGGTGCCGTAAGCTATAGTAGTTCAAGGCACGCAAACATGTGCAACACAAATACCACTAGATTCTATTCCTCACCTTGCCAGACGGCGTCCTATTTCAATTTTTTTGTTAATGTTGCATTTAAGAAGCCGAGCCTACGTTGCTGAAACAGGCTTCGATATCGTGAACTTACGTCATACACTGACCACCAGGCTGCCCCACTTTCAGCTTAACGTGCTACTCACAAACAAGATGCTGTGGTAACTAATGAACTGGTATTCGTAACCATGCCATTGAGGTCTGCGTTTATTGAACTGAACAGTCAACATAGTCTGTCCTCCCTAAAGGCATATCGGAGGACTTCGTCGTTACTGATGCGGTGTTTTCACCACTTGTCACTAATGCTTCGGAGAAACCATTGATCGGAAACGGACGTGAGAATTTCCCGTTCTGGGATTTGCAACTATGCCATAAGACCGCTGGTACGGCTGCGTTGTACACGGCCTTCCACAGAAAAGTTGAAGTCATGCTGGCTCCACAAGTACAGTTTAATAAATACCGTCCCAGTTTCAGCGCTACGATCTGTGATCTCGAGTTATTCCGTCGGTTCTGACTCGACCACATGAACTGCTCAATTTTCTCTAACATCTTACTAACAGGTGTGAGGGCAGACGCAGTCTAGTCAGCTCTGCAACATTTTACAGTTGGCTGACGGAAAGACCACTTCAAATGGGCGAACGAAGTCTGATCAGTTCCAGGAACTGTGACGGACCAGAAAAGTGTCGTCTGAAAACCCAGGGGCATTTCGACACTG
>JTDE01001704.1:2604-19518 GCA_014338405.1 Paragonimus skrjabini miyazakii | reverse complement strand
AACATTTTCGATACATATTAATTTAGGAACATAAATCTGATTATATTTGTCAGGTTGGGTCGGTTTTGGTACTACTCAAATTTGTTTCCGGAAATGTGGTGTGAGAGAATAAGAAGACCATAGGAAGTACCCACTCATACCGTTGAGGATAAAACGTCCGAGAACAAATAGCTTCTACTTATCGAAAATCAAATGATAAATGAATAGTCATATTTCGGTTTGTCACTAAGTATACAGTATAAAGTAGGTTTCAGATACTAATATTTGTTGCTCTGAAGAAATAGCAATCAGACAAAAAATGAAATGGATTAAAAGGGGGATACTGATGAATAAGCCGCGATGAGGACATGTCTAGTGAAAACGAATCTTCGTGTGTGACGGCTACAGGGTATGTTTCATAACTTGGAATGGCTTTCTGTTGTTTGAATCAAGACCTCAACCTACTGTCAGAAGTGACGAGACTTCAGATTAAGCTGGCAGAAGTCGAGGAAGAAAAGTATACAAAAAGGTTTAAGATGACAGACTTTTCAAGCAATATATACCTATTTTAATTAATTGCCTTTTGATTTTACGATCAAGTATTATAAAGTCCGGACGCGTTAGAGAACTTCCTCCCAAAATTAGCACCAGTCCATCAGTAAACATCACCTCGATTAGCTTCAGGATTTTGATCCAGAGGACAACCGTATGTGAAAACGTTGGTTAAACAGACAGCACGGGGAGAATCGACACAAGAACAGTTACAAAGTAGTGAAGGCAAAAACGCATAAACTTCATGTCAGGCGATTAGTGGTTGCACTGCCTTTTGCTTTGGAAAATGCAGACAAGGAAATTTTACAACCCGCCACTAATCGTTGTTCTGGTAAAACCTTTCAGTCAATAACGAGAACAATCTAAACTTTGAACTGGCAGTTCAAAGTACATGATTTGGTTGTCAAGTGAACCGAATATATTATTCCTTTGAGAACCAAGGGTTAACAGGATCAAATAAGCAGACCAGCATAATTAATTTGAACTTCGTTTAGCACAATCTCTTGTTGTTGTCGCCGAAATAGAATAATGAAGCGACAACGGATTCGAAATCAGATTTGGAAAAGAAACCCTCTAGCAACAAATTTCGAACTTCAGAGTTCAGAAGATTAACCGTTAAATGCGAGTGGGTCAAACGGTTGCAAACTGCGATTCGTTTCCAACAACAGAACACCGGAGTGACTGAGGGGTTAACACAATGGACTAAAACATATGTGAAAGCCTTGTTGGTGGTCCCTATCATGTGAAGGCGAAGTGTGAGATTTCTAAAACGTTCTAATACGTCTGACACAAATTAAAATCCTGAGGATCACTTTGTGAACTACAGCGGTGTCCTGATAAGAAAACAGGCCTTGCTTCAGGAACCAAGAAACAATTCCAGCTGACCAAAGACCAGTCGAAACCCTCGTTGTCCTTAAGAATAAACTTGGTTACATGTGATACTCCTCGATGGATTGGTTAGTGTCAGAATGTTGTGAAAACGTTGGTAACTACGATTTGTAGCATGATGAAGAACAAAAAATCCATAGGAAGCTGCTAATCGGGATACGCGTCTACTGCACGAGCATGATTCAAATTTTTACAATCCATCAGATGCCAGGATATGCCAAAATATAAAGAGGATAGAAACACGTCACCATTTTAAGAATTTAGGGAGCTTTCGAATTAACCGGCAACGCCTTAGAATGAAATAAAGCAAAAAATATTCCAAGAGGATTTTCTTGCTAGAATTCAGAACCAGCGACAGTATTCTATGGGTCCCTTAAGGTCGAAAATGCTGTTCAATTTAGCTCTGCCTGTTCACTCTTGTTCGTGGTATACTTGAGAGTGTCCTGAAGGGTAGTCAACATAAGAACATGAAACAAGTTATTCGCAAACAATTTCAAAACCTTGCTGTCCTAGTTCACAATGTTCTACAGCCACGTCCTCGGCAAAATCAACTGCATTGGTTAGTCGCTGCATAAAATAATTTGCCTTCGCAAAGTGCGTGACGTTATTCAAAGGTTGGAAAACGCGACTGTCTGACAGACTTCGGAGTGACCGACATCACTTTGTTGATTGCGTTGTGCGCCTTTCATACGATTTGGTTTAGGTAAGAGTGACGACCAGATGGCCGCAGTACTTTTTTTTATAGATTCAAGCAATAAGGCTTTGGCTCCATGGAGGACGTTACCAGCTTCCCGACTGGAGCTCGCACAACAATGCTCATGCATTGCGAGAAAACTCTAGGGATGGAGTGCAATGCAACTCTTACTGTGAGATTCTATGAAAAAAAGGTTTGACCCCACATTTTACATTATTTTATCTGTCACATTTAGTAGTTATGACGTCCGAGTGTTGCCCAGTGCACTATATTTTTTGCGCAAATACGAGGGGGAGTCAAAAAGTAATGCCAATATTTTTAATTCTGGCGAAGTTTTTCATAAAAATACCTGAATGTTTTCCCAGTTATAAATGATTATATCATTTACGTTATGTAATAGTTTGTTTCTTACTTTTCACGTTTTTAGACTCACAAGGAAAATTCAAAATGACTGCCCCCGTAGAGTTGCGTCAAAAACAAAGAGCAGTGATTGAATTCCTTGTTGCTGAGGGGGAAACCCCCATGAACATTCACAGACGATTAACAAATGTGTTTGAGGACAATACTGTAGATTATAGCAATGTATGCAGGTGGATTCGTCGTTTGAAGGATGAAAAAATGGGAACTATGAGCGTAGCCTCCTCCTTCTGCAAGACAATGCTCGACCACACACAAGCATCAAGACAAGAGAGACAATCGCCTCATTCGGGTGGACAACTTTACGGCATCCTCCATACTAACCAGATTTAGCGCCTTCAGATTATCACCTCTTCGGCCCCATGAAAGAGGGTTTGAGAGGCAAACATTATTCTAGTGACGAGGAAGTGAAAACCACAGTGAAGAAGTGGCTCAAAGAACAGACAACAAAATTTTACGAGGCAGGGATACATGTGCTTATTCAAAGGTGGAACGTTGCTATTGAGCGTAACGGTGACTATGTTGAGAAGTAAGGATGTGATTCACAGAGGACCAGCTTTATTTCGATGTATAATACATGTTCCTGTGTTGGTAATTATACCTGTCCGAAATAAAATGGCATTATTGTTTGACTCTCCCCTCGTATCTACCTCGAAGAACAAAAGGAAAAAAACACGATAGTAATTGAAATTGAGGGACATAGAAATAAATACAGAAACGTCGCTGCATACAAAAACCTTTAATCCAAGGGGGTGAAAAGTACAGGCGACAGTCAGGTTGTTGGTCCATACATTCATCAGGCGTTACCGACGTAGCGTGTGACTTTATCCTGCTGTTGCTTTCAGCCAGAACGTCCCTCAGATTCCCACCCTGAAGGTCGAAGGTTTAAGTATGCAGATAGACCTGTCAGGAAATAACTGACAACAAATCATAATCCCCGAAATGATGTGGTGGCCCCCTAAATGATCAAGTGCATTTGTCGTAAAGTCAAACTGTTACAGTGTTCGAATTCATAAAACATTAAACAGACTACTTCTATTTCGGACTCTCGGATTACCGATTCACCTCAACACGGCACGAACATTCTGGTGCGTGCAGGCTACTCGGATGACACACGTTCATGCCGTTACCAACGGTCGCCTGACCTATGTATGGCGTGCGTAGGTGCATGGAGTACGAGAGCACTATAAACCCAGAAGGTGGTCCTGCGGTTTTGTGGGTATCTATTTCCCCAAAGTTCATCGCTAGCCCTCAGGGAATAGGGGATAATTTGTCAGTGACGTAGGTTGCAATGTATTGAACTTGTTGCAATGGTAAATTAACTAGCGAGGTTACCAGTAACCGAATTCCGGGTGCAGTTAGGTACCTACCGTTCAGTACCTGCCCGGCACTGGGGCCACACTTTAAAAGTAACTTGCTAGAGTTTACTTTATTATTATGCTTATTCTCTCACCGGCTGCCATCAAATGGGTTTGGTTGAAAGAACCAGAGGGTAGCTGCCAAAAAAGGTTCGTGAACACCACTCAAAATAACTTTGCAACCGTCCGATGAACTCCACTTCTAGAGCGACTGGTTCACAGTCGACTGACAATGGCCATCAAGTAAGGTCAGATAAAGCATTTCGAACCACCTGAAAGGCTCATGAAGCCCAACTGAAAGCTGTCAGGGTGCGACCTGTCTCAACAGCACTGACACCAGTCTCTATGCAAAAAAGTTCATTGCATCACTTGACCAATTAACCTCAAGCCAATTGCGAGCGCGTGTCCCATGGCAGGCAAGCGTGACATTCCTTCGGTAGATTATGATCTTCTTCAAGACTGTGATTTTGAATGATCAGTTTGTTTTGTTCTGACTCTCGTATGTAATTTGTACAAACTTCGTGCACTTGTAAAAGCCTGAATTTGCTTATTCGAGATAATCGAAGAGGAATCAGTTTTTGTCCACCAAAAACTGGTGCACAACAGCTACCCCGTACGCTCTATCTCAAAATACACCAGAGAAAGGTCGAAACGGTCAATATCACAGTGTCTCGAAAACACTGCCATACAAGGGTGAGGAGTGACCACCCTCATTCAACGTAGACTAAATTAAGATTGATCAACCAGATGACACGGCTGCCCTGCACACCGAGGAAAGACCCAAGCAACTAACTCGCCAAATCCAACATTATTTATGAATTCACTTGTACTTGTGGAATCAAGTACATTGGCCGAACGGTGAGAACGCTTGGGACACGTGTCTTGGAGGACATTCTCAAGTGGCTAGCAAACAACAAAATCCACGCTGTACAACCTTCTATCATATGACATTTGGAAGAAACGGGACATGTAATTCAAATGAAGAAGGCTTTTTGTGTGTTGTATCGCCCAATCAATAAACAAACGTTAACTTTTGCTGAGGTCATTGCGATACACCGTTACAAACCTTCACTTTGTGTACAGCAACAAATGGTAATCAACTTATCACTATCATGGTGTTAAGAGTTTGCAATTATTCGTTAAGTGGTTGTTATTATTATTTGAATGTTTTAGTTATGCTGTTTACATAAGTTTATTTATTTCTGTTATCTTAAGCTTTATCTTGGACTACCTATTAGTTTCCGTTCATTTCCGCGTGTCTTACTGTAAGATCGATATTGTCTACACCGTTAGTTTCTTACTCGATTAGTTTAAAATTTGAATTTTGTTCGTTTGTCATTAAGTCATGACCCATTCGAACGTAAATGGTTCTGTGTGCTATTTCTATTGCAACTGATGACTTAGTCCTATTTTACGTTTAATAAAAATTGATGCATGTCAATTGATCATAGTCCGTGTATCGTAATCGAAAAGATCGGTCGAAATGTGTCTGCAGGGTACATCTTACGTAATTCTACTTGCGTGTTCCAAATTTATCCGGGGACTTGTGATCTATAAATCTGTTGCGTTCACGAATGCAGCTTTTTATCACCTACCGATTCGTGGAAAAACTAGCATAAAAATATAGTATTTTTATTCTGTCCATTCACACTCATCGCCGCATGCTGGCTCCCAGTCCATTGTTGCGTTTCAAGCGCCGAAACGCTTACAGAGACAGTGAAGAGTCAGGTGGTGTGGGCCATGGTGTCCAACGCACTGGTTCGATGGAGCTGAGTAAGTCTACTGGAAATGCGCGTATATCTCCACCCTACTTCACAGCCAGCTAATCTGACTGTAGTTTCAGCGACGTGTTGCGCCCGCCGAGTGAACCCTTTGGTCTAGACTCCGTGGAACACAGTTCCCGGACATCCACAACTGAGCAGTAAAAGTAATCAGGGTTCGAGTTTAACGGCACAAAGGGGCCTACAATCTGTACCCTGGATACAATCCACATCGCAGGAAGCTGGAACGATTAAAAATATTTCGAAGATTGTTTGGGTCGCATTGACTTCAAAAGTGGAAATGACATAGACAAATAACACAAAATGGGTACGCGAACAGGCAACTAACAAATCCAAATAGTCGGCCATGATTGGAGATCGGTAGGCATACTGTCCACTAAAAGGGCCGTTTAGTGCTGGCGCGGCTCACAATCTGTCTTGCAGGCCTCTAGTTCATCACAGTATGTTGCAATCAAATGTGCATTTCGTCATTAATCAATACATCAAGCACTTTGGATTCAGGGCACACCAGTTCTGTGTAAAAGTGCATGACGATGTCATGTGGGACATAATGACGTTACGCACAGGCATTGAACAGAACGATGAGTTGAATGAGTTATTGTTTCAGAAATCGATTGCCGGTGTGCGGCATAACTCAGACAAACACGAAATGATAGCCGAATGGGTGCTGATGTAATAGTAGGGCTTATCTGATCAGCAATCATATCCCAATTCTAAGGGCGTGTTAGGCATGTCTGAATACTTGATTTTTTTTCTCAATGCACGAGGAAGCGAAACAAGCAATCTAATACAAGGTTGTAGAAAATACCAAGAATTTACACTGGATAGATGAAGCAATAGTCGTTAATCCATGGCCTCTATACAGCAGTGCTAAGTTTACTGTCATCTGTTCTGGACACACAAATGAGAGAACCAAAGCGTATCTGTTTACAACCTGAAAATCAACACCGAAAGCCTTTAGGACAATCTACTTCGTGACCAGATTCGAGAAAGCGTTTCGTCATGGTACACGTGCTGCAGAATTGACATCCAGAAACTATTTCCGGATGGGCTCCGAGACCACAGTGTGTAGTGCTCTCATTGTTTAGCTACTCGCTGCAATCCGCATGTACAGGCGAATCTGTAAAAATTGCTTCATTTGACCAGTGCAAACATTGGATCATTTATCTGAATTGAAGGCACGCGAGGTAATAAGAACAACACGAATGCATATCGGCTTACGTGATACTTCTGTGACGGATTGTCGGACGCCGACGTTTGTCGATAAAAAGTACCGTTAACATTTTGAAGGAGAATTTGCTTGAAAAGGCTGAGCTCTTCGGGAGCACTTTCCGTCAAACGAATACCGCGAACACTGTGGTATAGTGTTCACTCGTGTCCACACTTGCAAACTATTGGCGCCAAACTCTGGGAAAACAGTCTACGTCGTTTTTCGTTGGATGTCTCTACGAAGAGAGTCATCAAGTAAGCTTGTGACACCGCTATCAATCCGCGTACTTTCAAATCGCTAAAGTAAACCTCGATCAATGTACACTGATCTGTTTATTATCACCGCACTCCCTGTGTCCAATCGCCTATCCAATATCCTCGTGCACAGACAAAATCAAACATCCAGACACGCTCAGATTAGCTAGACAAATCCTACTATTTTAGTTGTAGAATCGACTCGTTTATCTAGTCGATTAACAATTCATGTATGTAACTGAAGAGAAAGAACGGAATGTTCCTTCAGCATACAACTCGCATAACAATTTCGCCACATTCGGATGATGTCAGCACTACGCTTCAAGCGGGTGTATCGAGACATCTGGTTGCCAGAGCACATTTGTCTACAGAAACCGCACTGTGGTGACAGACACCACACCATTTATTGTATATCAAGAGTAGAATAAACAAGTTCATTGTGAAAAAATTCAGACTGACTCCATCGGTTACGGTGTGCTGAGAAGAGTACACAGAGATGCACAAATTCGGATGCATGCTAAATCGAAGGGACTCATCGGGAGATATGCGGATAGCGAATAAAAACATGCATGAAACGGCCAATAATCGACTAAACTGTTATGCCGTCCAAAATTGGAATTTAACGACACAGAGTGAAGAACGCAGAGACCAATAGGTACCATGAGGGAAAATTTTGAGGCATATGTGTGTATCGAATTTTGGAGCCACAATCATGTGAAAATCCGACCCAACCCAATTCCCCCAAAACGTTTATCCCTGTATATTCTACCGCCCCTGTTTCTGACCCTTAATTGGCCTTGACCTAGATGTTTTTGTTTTATCGCGTCAATTGACAGTTGTGCGAACAGCCAC
Source organism: Paragonimus skrjabini miyazakii (assembly GCA_014338405.1). NCBI lineage: Eukaryota > Metazoa > Platyhelminthes > Trematoda > Plagiorchiida > Troglotrematidae > Paragonimus > Paragonimus skrjabini miyazakii. The sequence continues at coordinate 11,533 of JTDE01001704.1, read as the reverse complement.
TTGTCGCCTTTTGTACTTTGCTTGAGTGGTGCGTGCATCACTTTTTGGAGCTCGGCTCGTCCCTGTTGTTTTTGAACCTGCTGACTGCTCGAAAGAACTCTGTTGGGTATGAATGTCATATTATATGCTTATAGTTCATCTTTAGCCTATTTGGCATCAAATTGTAATTATCTCCCAGAAACGATCCGTCGATCGAAACTGTTGAGGTTGTCTACCTATTAACTTTGATCATTTGTTCAATAGTACCGTGGCATTGTGAACCAATCTTGTTTTGACCATTTGGGATCGTTGGTTTATTGCTACGCGTTGCTCAACGTCTTCGTGGAAGATCGAACAATGCGTACCACTGAAAAGAGAGTAACTAATTTCATTTACTCATGAGGGATATATGACGCTGCGTAAAAAAAATACTCTGGTTCGGGCAGCTACTCGCCAAAAAAGTGAAATAAAATACCTGAGAGAAAAAACAGGAAAATAAAAACGGATAAAAACAAGGCTAAACGAAAGTTGGAATGTACTGGACGTCACTGACTACAGCACGTTGCCATCGCTGCTGGTCAGAGATTTGAGTGACCACGAAGTCTCCCAAAGAGTAGCCGAAATCTATCCACCTTGCTAATTGGAGCAATGAGGGTCTTCATATTTCGTGACCACGTTGATGCTTGACCATCCAGTAGTTGATGGTCTTAATACATAATGCACTGTGTGAGAAACAGTCGGTTGGCAGGCAGAGTATATGACCCAACCATCCCAGAATGTGCAGACCGATTGGTCGACTAACTGGTCCCGCATCCTGGGTGTTCGGAAATGTGCGCTGACGAGTGCGACCATCCCACATGATGTGAACTTACTGGTGAGGACAAAGGTGGTCAACCACAACAAACCTGTTTATATATTCGTCGTGAACAGGTCACATTTCCGAACGAGGAAAACATACGCAAACAGAATAATTAGAACCAAAGACGGAACATGCTTTCTAAGTCGTTTCGTGCATGTAGTACAAACAATATGCTCTGATAATTCGTGATATACCGTCACAAACCTGCGGTTTTATGTATAAAGCACATGGTAGTTAACACTATCACAAGGACTGATAGTCATGACGGTCAGTAATTTCCCTAAATTACCTTTTTTCCATTCTAATCATTCTGTTCACACAGGTATGTTTCATTTCTATTCCATGGCAACAGTTTACATATGATCTTTCAAAGCTTTTTCTTCCGTTGCTAATCAGCTGCCACATACTCTAGATTTCGTTCTTGTAAGACCGGCGTTGTGTCTATCGGTTGTTCCAAATCTGAGAGATTCAACATTTAGTATATGGACCTCGAACTGGTCAAACGTTAGACGGGTTTAAACATATCCCTGTTTACTGATGAGTAGTAGGGGATTTTGATTTCTATATAGATTGAACATCACCTACAATTGATCGCAGCTGTCGCATTCCCACAGACTTTCCAGTCGGCCCCTTTCGAAAAAAAGCATTAGACTCGAGTTTCGCTGTCATTAGAGCTCGTCAGGTGCTGACTGGAAAGTCTATGTGAATGTGACAGCTGCAATTAATCGTAGACGATGTTCAATCTATATCCCTGTTTGCCAACTCGATCACGATCACCAACTCCGATATTATACCTAAATAAATTGAGACATGTTCATCCATTACAGTCCGTGTAACGCAACTGACGATGAGGATGATTAAAAACCCACTGAAGAGGACGCCTTATGCAAATCTGTTTGCCTGTTTCATACATATTTCACGTCATTTTGCCAAACACGATGCTAAACGTGAGACAAAAAAGCAAGTAAAGGAAAATCACAACTAAAATATTCACCGACACTCAGAGGATAAGTTGAGAATTACCAAAAATCGATGATACTATGACTTCTGAAGGAAAAACACTCGGTAGAGTGGGCAATGGTAAATGATTACGTTCAAAACCAGGCTTACCTTATCACACTGATCACTGACGGTAATCTTATGAATGTGATCTTGTGATTTTCCGGAATACACGGGCTTGAGAAGTGTACGTTACCAGATGCCAAAATGCCAATCGTGTCTCTGGACACAAAAGACAACCCTTATACGTGTTAACGTATCAACTGTCCTGAAAGTCTCCCATTTGCTTACAACCAAACTGGCATTTTTTATACACTAAATTTACGTTTGTTTCTGGTTGTTCCAGTTTATCGTTACCATGACAGTGTGGCTTCGATGTTTATCAATACAGGGATTCGCAATTCACTTTGGTTTCAGAACACTAACGTGGAACTATCTGAATATTAGCTTCGGTCAACCATAGACCGGCAGAGAAAAAGCGAACAAGTGTTCACTAAGGCCGACGGATCTCCTTCCATCAGACATCTTCCTTCTGGACTAGGTGAAGTATGAAGACAGAGGACAATGGTTAAACTGAAACCGACCATTAAACTAGAAGGATGTTTTTATGTAAACATAATAAACGTGGACAGTCTAAACACTTGTTGAAAAAAGATTCACCACACCTTTTCACAAGAGTTGCCTTCATTAAGTAGATTGTGTTGACAGGCTTGATCAAGACAGTGAGTGTTGACAAAAGCAACGTTGAACAAACGAACAAGTGATCAAATATTGCCCGCTTATCGTCCCATTATATTCTTTCAGACGTTCGAGAGATTGTTAGGCGATGCACGATCAGATAAGTTTTATCCCGGTTGACAACATTTAATATCACGGGGAACAGTGGGACTTCTTTAACTCTGTTAATCTATCTCGTTTTCAATCTGTTCTCGTTCGGACACATTTTGTTCAACTTTTGGTAGAGGTGGTTTAAGAGGCTTGACCAGATGGTGGCTGCTGACACATGAAAATTTAACGCAAACGGTAACGATGTGATTGACCATCACGTTTATACTCCCGACGCTTGATCAAACGTTCTGGCCTCGTCAACGTTTGACATTCGTGATCTTGATCAGCCAGGCTGAGTTATAGCACAAAACAGTCAATCACAGTCATTTGTTTCCCCGAAATGCCATAAGTTTATCCGAACAGCCAGGTTGACTAGAGTGCAGCAAACCCGTGTGATTCAGTCACTATTCTGAGTACATAGGGGCATTTCCAATTTATGGGCGTCCGCTGTAACCAGGCGAGACGTTCAGGACTGATGGTAATGTCCTCAAAAAATGGATTTCAGCGCGCTCTGATTAATATTGAGGTACGTTCGAGCTAACTGCTATGTAGCTCACTCGATTCTTTAAACTGTAATAGACTCTTGTGCAGAGGGCAGCCCGCAAACGTATAAAAGCAGCAACGCCGGTACTACCGACTGTGTGCCATGTCCCATTAGAAAGACCGTTTGGACGCAGAGTGGAATCCAGTACTGATGTAGGACAATGTGCATGTACGAATGTTACAGCCCCACTCACAAACTGTAAACAAATTACGGATTGCACAGCTTTGAGGTGCCCACGATTGGTTAATCAACGGTGAATAGCATCAATGAAAGGCCTGGTGGTAGCGGTCACACGACTATTGTCACGTTGCTGCTCGCGTGACATTTTGGCACGTTTGTTGTCAGACAACTGTTGTGCGTTTTAATCTTTCTATATCTGTGCTTTTTCATTCGACTCGACCTTCGTGTACAAATCTTTATTACCGCTATGACCGTAGAAAACGCAAATACTATGAATCTGTTTACTGCCAAAACCCGTTGCACGATGTGTGAAAATATACAAAGAATGTAAACGCACCTAACATGTTGGCACATCCGTTAATATGTATCATGCACACCACCGTACTATTTCGGAAAAGCATAGCACACTATAAGTTGATTTGTGTGAAATATAACTCGTCTAATAACCTGTGGTTACCTCATTTCAAGAGGGGCAGATGTAAGTATTACGTACACTTGATTCGTGAGCACCAATTTACAACAGCATGAAATAACCAATATCACGGACTTCTACACACACGCAGACAAATGCTTTATCACTATGCAGCGACCAGAGAAACCATAATTTTTCTAAGGATCATGGGGATAGTTGATATTTGCGTTCACTGGTAAGAAGTGTTTATTTATTCGCTTAGATGTACGAAATGCACTCTTCTCGAGCTCATCCGTTGTTATCTAACCGATTTCCAAGATCCGCTGTTTTAAGCGCATGGCCGTTGGCCACCGCTTTTTTGAGCAGCGACACTTGCATTCAACGCATGTACCTCGCAAACTCAAGTCTGAAGGATTCCGTGCAATCCACTTTGCTTTACAGATCCGTCAGCTCAATCATTTTGGATACTGTTACCAACTGATCACCATGTACAATTTATTCGGTTGTGTAAATATTAGACTTAAAAAAAAATAGGACGGACACTATTTGGTCACAGAAAACGCCGGCAGATTTGCAATTGAGGCTTATATCAGCAGCATATCGCAATTCAAAACATGTGTCTAGCGTTTGGTGTACTAACAGCAAGGATTAGACAGAGCCATTACGATGCACTGCAGAAGCCGAGAAAGGCTCATACGATAATGATCTGAACCCAGTGCCGTGTCGGACGACAGTTTTTCCACTCCTTCATCACACTAACTGTCTACTGTTCCCTCGGCGTTCGTACATGTATACGTGCGCTCATACTCTTATGAGTAGCCTGTGTCGATTCTCCAGCGTCAGCTTGCATAAAATGAGTGATTTTTTGCCTGGATTCAGTGAGTAAGCAAAAGAATCCGGTCACATGGAGGAGCGAATCAACATTTCTAACCATGAGAAGGCGATTACTAGTCAGTGACAAAGTAAACGTTCTTACAGGGCCACGTAATACGAGTTCTGTGGCCAAACTGCTCGGTGTGTCCAGCAAAACGGTCCAGAAAGTTAGTACTAATAAAGGATCAACCAAACGACAAATAAATAATAGAGCATCATTAAAAAGGTGCCATCTTAAAATGGATCAGAAATTTGGTGACTTAAACGGTGCCACATCATGATGTTCCGCAAGTAGGTGTGAAGAACATGGTGATGTATTTTGTTGGTCAATTGCAGTCTGAAGCACTCAAAGTGTCTAATGGTCGAATAGAGTACAGGTTAACAGATACACATACATACTTCCTTACACTAAATACAATATTATATATATATATATATGTTGTTAGAGCGCCCGCTTTGTTACCGTCCCAAGCCGCCTCCGTCGTGAGAAAAAAAAACGATTGACTCGGTTCTAATTAACGGAACTGTTCAAATCGGTCGATACTTTTTATTCCGCTATGCTCATTAGCGACCCTAACTCCTTTTCTTCCGGTAACTGTTCCCTTTGATGTTTTGGAAATGTATGGTCATTACATGCCCTGTAAACACTTTGTAATTGTCGCCTTTATCGCACAAGTGTTGAGGCGGAACAAAGCGGTTTCCTTTGTACGCGACTTTTGGCTTGTCTTGGGAACCAAATCGCGGGACAATTGCGACATTTTCTGGACCGAGATTTTCGTGTTAATTATTACCGGGACGAGAATCGGATTTGTATCAAGCGCACCACTATACCGAGAACGAACCAGCGTATCGTTTAGGAGGGTTTACAACATATAAATATATATATATATATATACTACAGTATACATAAATATACCTCAGATCAATCTCTGTATGTTTATGAGAAAAGCAGGTGTGACTGAGATAGATGAATAACTGCTAGGTGCACTCGTCAAAATACTGAACGAACATGCGAATAAAATCACAATTAAAGCCGAACATGTCGCCTCGTAATTTACCAGAGAGAACAATGAATATAAAACACGCTTCGGCTTCTGGGTGTGGACGACCGAAAGAAAAACCGACGTTGTTGCTTTGCATCAGTGCCAGTGCGCGGAAATCACTCCCTACGTATTAGGTGTCATAAATGCCCACGCTGGTTCCGTAGAATGGACATCAAGCAGCTTTCATTCTACCACAAACGTTCGCGCAGTGCCCGAATGACTGCCTCTGTATTTCAGAGTCGTTCGTTTGAACCAAATCAAAGAACAATAGTATTTCGGAGACGCCAGATTTTATTGTTCGTGAACGATGCATCCCATAACTGTCTCAGTACAGAGTTGTCCAACGTTCGACCTACCCAATCGTACTACAGTGACGCAGTCGATGAATCAAGAAGTCAATCCATTCATTCGAAGGTTGTAAAAGTGGATGATTGTCGACCGTCATATTCTCTAGGAGGTGCACCCTGTTAAACAAGCCTGACTTGAAGGTGTTGTCAACACTTGATATAAATCTGGAATCATACTAAGACCAATTGCGGTAATGGCCGAAAAACAAGACTGACTTAACGGACGATTTTGTGCACTGTTTCTCCATAGAATCAATTATTTCAGAATGAGGATTAGCAAACTGATGATTACTAACGAATTCAGTCCAAGATGAATAAACTTAATTAGAAAACCTGCGCAGCCTGGGGACCAGCACTTCACTGACCATATGAAAGAACGGCGATGGAGACGTCAATTCGTTTTTTTTTCGATGGACACGTACTTCTCGATGAGATGCTGAACCAGATGCCGCTCATTTCGGAACGATCGGGATAGGCAATCGATTAGTCAACTAATCGCCTTGCCCAGCCTACGATGATTGGGTCACATAGTCCACATGCCAGCTGATTGTTTGCTGTACCGACTATGATATAATGAAACTACCGACAGTCGGGTAAAGCCACGTGGTGGTCAAACAACAACGTAGTCACGAAATATGAACACTCTGACTCCCTCACTGAGCAAAGCATGTGGATGTCGCCTGCCCGGTTGAAGTCCTCGTTATTACTCCACTCACTGATTAGAAACGCTATTTGAGATGGCGATGTACCACAGGGAATGGCATAGCTGCATTCATCCCATTTCCAGTTCTTCCATCTAGTCCCCTCTTATTATTATTATTATTATTATTATTATTATTATTATTATTATTATTATTATTATTATTATTATTATTATTATTGATGTGACGCGCCTTTCCTTGCCAAAACGTTCTATTACGGCCTGACTGTTAGACCCGGGTCCCAGCTATGAGGCTTCACCCAATCTACTTTCGCGGAATCAAGAAGAACACGATTGCGGGAAAACACGCTGTATTGCCAATTACCAGTTCGACAAATGAATGAAATGCCTGTAAATATATAGCGTGAGATAGTGGCCAACTATTGTCATTTACTTGTTGAATCAATGTCCGCTTGTTCAGGACACTTCGCGACCAGGTGGCCAAGTAGGGCCAATTCCATAGGCGTTGCGCTCTGACTGGTTCCTCGGGCTAGAGTGACACCCACGCTCACTTGCACGTATCCTCCTAGCGCGACACCCACGCTCACTTTCACGTCTCCTGCTTGCGCAACACCCATGCTCACTTTCACACCTCCTGCTAGTTGGTCCGACGTGCCCTCAGTGCTTTGTTGATGTCTGATTTCGTCAGCCGTCACCGAAGGCCTGACTGGTTTGCAATGATGACTGATTTCATCAGCCGTCACCAATGTCCTGACTAGATTGTTTTGATGAATTTGCCTCTTAACAATATAAATATTATTATTACTATTCCATGACGTTTTCAGTAACATTTGTTCTTCTACGATATTCCACGTCACTGTTGAGGTGAGCAGCGTCCCGAGCCATGGTACCTTTTGGTCGGGCTCATAGCTGTTATGATGACGATAAAACGGTAACGATATGACTGATCGTCAGATTTATACTCCTGGTGCTTGACCAGACATTCCCACCCTAAAGGTACATTCATGTCTACGTTTGACAACCTTGGTCTCATTCTGTCTTGCTTTCCGATCCACTGCACAGGACCGTTCATCACGGTCCCTCGTTTCCCCAGAATGTCGCAAGTTGATCAGAATAGCCAGGTCGATTAGAGTGAAGTAATCCCGCACGGTTCAGTCATTCTTCTAAATACACACGGACATCTCCAATTATAGGCGTCCCCTGCGTTGCATGTGCGCATAGTGGTCATATGACCTTTGGACCGAAGAACTCGGAAAAGTCAACTGTTCTTTTCGACCAATGTCGGCTCCATCATTCGAATACCGTTGCCGATAGACCAACATGTAGAATTTAATCTAGTGTGTAAAACTTAAATTTGACAATGGAAAAAGCGCTATCTGGTCGCAGAACGCCCCAGCAGATTGCCGACTGAAGCTTACATCAGTGAGAGGTTGCAATCTACAACATTTGTCCAGTGTTGGACGGAATAAAGACAACCATGAAACAGAATGGTCAGAAGACATACAATCATCATACGGTCTGTTGTAGCAGCCACTAAATTGACCTGAACCCGGTGTCGTGTGGCACGCGATCTTTCTCCAAATAGGACGACACGGTTTGATAACAATGCCACAAAACAAAAAAACACCAGTCGATTTAGAGCCTTTGCGACACAGATCTATAACCTCAAGCTACAGCGTCGGTACAGTGACCGATGAAAACAGCAGAGCCAAATTTGCTTTCTTCGAAATGGGTAATCTCCGCCGTTCATACAGACAGCTCACAAACTCGTGCATCACCTGGTACTATTGCATACATCGCGCTCTGTGGTTTAAGTTATCTATACCGAATGTGAGTGATTTTTTGTGTCAGCAACTTTCACAGATTGTATCTCCCACAGGATGTCTCTGACTGTTCACTACAGACAGAATAACACAGCAACGTTACTGGCAGAAATTTAACTTATGTCGAGTGTGTGAGGAGTTAGCAAACAAAGACTGAATGTCAGTATCAATGTCAGTATCCAACTAGTGGGTGAAGTCCGTAGGCAAAACAAGTATGGAAATCATGATGTCGTTGAAACCAAATTTTGTGGACGCTGAGGCGCAACCGAACGTGAGATAAGAATGTCCTGTTCATCGCCACCGCCCCGCAGTCTACGAGCAACCGACTAAGTGAGAGCCCCATAATTGTCCAACCTTTTTTTCTTTCTTCTCTCTCTCTCT
>JTDE01001703.1:90645-110789 GCA_014338405.1 Paragonimus skrjabini miyazakii | reverse complement strand
CAATAGTTATTTCATCAAGCCAGTTTGAATTTTGCACTTTATAGCTGTTCATTTGTTGATGACACGCAAGGGAGTTAGCAAATTATACTAAAAACGTTAAAACCACCTCCCTTATCCAGCTTTTTGGGTGGCGCCTTAATGATTTATAGCTAAGGAATCCGGTATCTTCAAATTTGGGCACGGACTAAACGGTACATCTCTGATTCAGGTTGGCAGTTTAATTCTTACCCCTCGAGTTGTGCGAAACTGATTACTTATCCGATTTAAATTCTTTCTCTGAGCGGTTGCAAAATTGTGTGGGTTGGAATTTGAGGTTAGTTTTCTTAGAAATGCAATCACAACAAAGATATAAACCGTAAAAATTTGGACTTTCAAAAGCTGTTTGGAAACAGTTGAACTTGACATCGAGATCAGCTCATGTAAATGATAAAAGCTGGTAAGTTTAGCGGGCCATGAAGCTGACGATCAACTAGGAGTAACTGTTAACTTAATGCAGTCTAATTCTACCAGTTGATAGCAAAAGAAAGACGTGTATTTTACTGGCCTACTGAAACCGCTCTGAGTAAAAGCCCACACTTAAACACTCCAGTCTCGCATCTTATCAAATCATCTCTACAAACACCACTGTTGCGAAAGACTGACCATAACAGAGGATAAATGAACATACTCATAATGACGGATGACGATGTTAAATAATTCGAAACAGACTAAATTCAAAAGACAAGCATATCCAACCCGCGTACATTTTTGTTTTACTATAAGGTCAGGTGACTAGCATATACTTCTTAGTCAATGTTTATAAAGCCTCCGGTGATAGGGCTAGCATTGTTTACATTCGGAAACAAAACAAACTTTTCCGGTAACAAGTTTGGACAGGAAAGTCAGAAACAGTTTTTTACACAATGAATCTCTGGAGCACATTTCGCTGCATCTCATCATGTACACACTAGAGTCTGCGGCCTATATCGCAGAGTTCAATGGACATTGTGAAGCTAAACAACACAATCAATAACCATAAAAACAAGCGCACACACATCCATGTCCATCAGTTACCAGGGCACTTTGGTACTGACGAACAAATCTGTTTTAACTTTCCATTCCGCCTATATAACTTGGCCGCTTACACAACAAGGATAGTGAGATTTCTCAAACTGTACTGGCATGACTACTCTGTTGAATACCCCTCTTACGATGGCCATAAAGCGCACGTTTTCTGCAGTCCAACTAGTCATCCTGTTTCACCACCATTGAAAACACCGCTACTGCTGAACACCAAATCTTCCATCATCTACGAATTCTCGTGTGAGTGCCGGACCACTTGCATAGGCAGAACGGAGCGGCAGTTACGTCATCGTGTCAACGACCACATTCCAGTTTGAGTTCGCAAAACACTCATGGATACAACAATACCGGGATCAAGTCAAAATGTAACAAGTCACAGGGAACCAGCATCATCGATCGCCCGACACCTGCTGACTTGTCGACCTCAACTGAACCTGGAGAAGGCGTTTCGAATACGTTACGCAACAAAAAATCGAAGGCTCCTGCGGTTCGCGGAGGCGGTAGTAATTAGCAAACGGAGGCCAGCCCTCTGCATGCAGAAAGACTTGCTCATCAGTACCAAATTGCCGTGGTAACTGATGTGTATGACTATGTGAGTGTGCAAGTTTAGCTTCACAATGTCCATTGAACTTTGCTAAATAAGATGCAGAGTGCACTATTTACCTGATGAGATGCAACGAAATGTGCTCTAGAGATATGATGTACACAAAACTGTTTCTGACTTCTCTGTTCATATTCAGAAGCGCTGGGGCCTGATAACTTTTTGCAACCACGGTCACTTCAGGGGAACCGTGGATGGAATGTGCAAATGAGCGGCAATAAAAAAACGCCGTCTCCTTAATATTTGGTTTAACAGCCGGGAAAAGCCCAGCTACTAAGATCAAAGTTCAGTTGACAAACAGTATTTGGTTGAGATCACTGAGTGGTCTATCCTCACCACGCGATCAACGGGTGACACAGTCCGTTCTGCCCGATATTCGGTGCATGCGAGGTCACAGCGTTTTCTCGCCCAAATGATATGTCAGCTGCAGGGGAAAACGAAGAGAGCGAAATCAAGTGGCTTCACACAGTAGTTCCTCGAGGTTGTCAACATTTCGCTCTCATGAGCTCACGCAACTACATAAGTCTGCCTTGCCCTCGAACTAAGCTTGCCACTTATTCGACATCTATATCTACTGCGGTGTTGTTGGTAACTGTAACAGTAAGTAAATAAAACATTTCCCGCAACCGATAACAGATTTCTCCCTTCAGTACTGAACTGACATCATGCTGTATCTGACTCAACAAGTAATGTTTATCTTTTCCGAAAAAGCAGTTGAACATCATTCCTGGTCATTTTGATGCACGCTTCAATCAGAATGATCCCATCGAGTCTATTAGTTATTTTTGGAGCAAGTATGTCCAAGAAGATATGTCTGATGCAAAAGCTGCATGTACACAGGTAAATATTTTGCAGTCTGAATTCCTCACCATCAAACAGCTACGGCAATGTTGTAGTTACGTGTGAGCGTAGTTGGATGGGCAAATGCTTCGTTATACATGCCGTGTTATATACTCATCAAAAAATCATCTACAGCGTGATGCATCAAATGTCTACAGAAACTTATCAAGCATTCAAGAAACAGCCCACCTATCACTTTGGTTAAACCATTTGATGGCCTACAGTCCGTTTATTTTTAAACATATTTTCTGTGACAAGATTACGGTCCCACTTGCTTCGATCCGACCGGTAAGTTGAGTAACGTAAATAATAGAGAACCGTAAATAATGACCACACATAGTTCGATAGCGGCTGCCACATTCATGTCGCATCATAACCTGTCCCCTTTGATTTCACCAGCTACCGATCGTCTGCTCATAGCAGGGAAGCTGTAGGGTTTAATATGTATGATGCAGAAGGAAATCCGTTCTACTTTCCCGCATATTCTTCTGGCATTTGCCGGATGCTCCATCAGTGCTTGCTGAGCCCTCTACCATTCCTGATACAGAAGACAGACATTGCCAAATTTATGTAAAACAGGTCTTTACTTACGGTGATAAATTGGACGTTTGGCAAGCTTGTCATCATATCTCGTTACAGATTAGTGTAGCTGGTATTAAGAACTGACAAGCTAACTGGAATCTCCTCATTACTAACAAACAGCGTGCATAAATGTAAACTGTGACAAAAACATACTCATATCCACGTTATGGGCAAAAAGATTTAACTGGAATTAAAGACCTTCAGAACAGCTGACTGTAAACTGTGCGAGCACCACGAATGTATCTCATACTACTATTAATGGTTGATAATTCAGACTCAAGTTGTGTGGATAGCTTTCCAGCAAAACCAATCAAAAACGTCTGTGTGAATATGATGGCTATGGTGACAAAATTTAACTGCTGCTCAATTTGTGAGGAAATATCCTTGCCATAAGTCAACTGATATAGCAACAAATTTACGACAGAAAAATGACACGAAGCTGTAAGACTGATAGAACTCTTTATGTCATGATGTGTACAACCTGATGGCTGAATGAACCGAGTCCACATAATGCGCACTTTGCACTGCTTGTATCTGACAGAGTTTAAATACAGCCTAAATCATCGTCACTATCGACCCTTATAGCTTCAGCTGGTTTAGTGGACAAATGCTTCGAATATGAATACAATGGTGACCGGTCGGACTCTCGACCCACCTATATCTACCAGACTTATCCTAAATAAGCTAAATGAAGTGTTAGATGCATACTGTTTGATCGAGTTCTGATCAGTTCACACTTAGTTCACCGTTGAAGCAACCCGTTTGTTGTACTTGTGTTTCCCGACAATAAACTATCCATATCACTTGACACCCAAGTAATCCACTAGCGCTGGGCCAACATTCCAACCTCAAGATTCCGTGAGTGGCTGTATTTTGTCATGTAGCTGTTGTTCCTGTTTGTTCACGATAATTTTTTCTATAAATGCTATTCAACTGAAAATCGGGTTGGTACTTTTATCACGCACTGTCTACTTGTCACAAAAATGAATGGCTTTTGATTTAAACAGAAGATGTTAAACAGTGACGAAGCAATTGTATTTCCGCGGATAGCACGTTTTGGAGGCTTCGTTTGCAAAGTGGTCAAATTGAAATAAGCACAAACGGAGTAGCTTGTGTATTCTGAGTGGAACAACGTGAAACCCTTAAAATCCTGACCATACTCTGGTAAACTTGGCAACATTTTAGCAACCTTTGCACATTACAATGACGCTTAGGAATTTGATTCAGACGTCTCATGTGTTCACTCTATTCGACTAGAAGGAACAGAGAGACAAATTAGAATGAGGACGAGATCATTTAGATGACGCTAATCCACGCGCATTCGTTCCACCTCAATGAACAAGGCGAGTTATTTTACTGTGTCGAAACGGAATGTTTCTGGCTTAGAGGACAAGCAATCGGTCAGCTGTGATGTACCTCGCACACATACACACACACCCATCGGCCGAGTTCCGTTTGCCTGGACTTGTGTGGGATGATTCGTTTTTGAATGCACGATTGGTTGTTCGTACAAGGTTTTCTGAATTATGGCGCGGTCTCAACATTCGACCACTGACATTAATTAGTTGGATATTATCTCTGGTCCATGAATTAAAAGTAATCGGTTATTGAAACATTCTTTTCCTGTCAAGAATTTGAATAAAGAAGACAATAGGCTGATATTGCACTATTTATGTCCGCACAAATTTCGCTGCATCTGCCTATGTAGGATGCTCCGCATCTACATCGATATTCATAGATAACGTCAGATTTGGCTGACTCGAGCACCGGTTGTTTCACACAGGGCGTTGGAATCCGGAGTGTTCTGAACAGAATCACTGGGACCACTGCAGGACTGAGCGCCAGTTGAGAACCAGGGTCATGGAGCACATCCCGAAGTGGGTCAATAAACAGGTCACACAAGCACAGGACGTCACAGTGGCGCATAGAAACAGAGAGCCTGCATCATCCATTGCATGTCATATTCTAATGACGCAAAACCAATGCAATCCCACCACGGCATTTCGCGTCACACAGGCAAACACTGCGCTATGCTGAAGCTGTTGCAATACGAAAGTTCAAACCCGTGTTGTATGTTCAGTAACAACTGTTTGTAGGGTTGTCATTACCTTGGTAGCGACAATGATTGTGCACTCTGACAACTGACTTTCTCTGGTATCTTGTTCGTTCTATCACTGATATATAAATGGTCTGTAGTATGCACTCGTAAAGATGCAGCGAAATTTGTCTGGACATGAATCGTGCAATTTCAGCCTACTGTCTTCTTTATTCATAATCAGTTATTGTTTATAAGTAAGTCAGTCGTTGAAAACAATGCGCTCAGACGAACAAAGGGCACTGAATCATGATTATCAAATTCAGACCGTATAGGTTAAAGTCTTCGTTACCGTCCGAATGCATTTGTTTATGTCTGTGATGAGACTAATTCAACTTTGAAAACAGATTATTAAACAATAGAAACGGTTGTTTTTACAAGAATTGCGGCTGACGCAAATAAGCCATTTCGTTATATGAAAGCCGCTGTTCAAACAAGATTGTAATGGTCGGTCCATTGAGAAACAGTCTGTCGGTACACACGATTTAAATGTAACAATTTACGTTTTTAACCATTTAGCATTTCAGAGTAACCTGACTGAGACCACTCGTACTTCTTGCAAACAGATGCGTAATAAAACATTTTTGAATCTGTCAAACTACACATTAGTAATACAATTTTTGTGCTCAACGGTGCCGTTGGTGGATTCCAGCGTTAACTGTTCGATAAATCTTGCCGGGGCAGTCGATCCCTTCGATCGCTTGGTGGATTCCACATGAAACCGTGGGACAGGTGGGTAACCCATTACAAGTGTGACATTTCCGAGCTCCTAGTATGGCCTCGTAGCTCAGCTGGTAAAGCGCTCGCCGTGTGTGGGCATGGTGTTTCTGTAGTTCTTTCGAATCCAGCGGAAACCCTGACTCTTCTTCTTCTTCTGCTGCTGCTGCTTGAATACCACCATGTGTGAATCCGACACATTAGGGTATTTAGCCGAAAAATGTCACTTAACTTCCAGTTTCAGCGGTTCTGCTTTGTATGATAGACGGGAGGTGCAGTAACATAATTTGGACGGTCATCTCTTACTCAACCAGCGTCCAAATGGACATGTTGAACTCTAAGCCCAGCAACTTATATGTGTATGTTCTGCCTTATCTGTCTCAGTCCCCTTTCTAACTGGTCAGCGATAAGCAATAATCGCCTGCAAGTTTCATTGACAGTCTGACCTCGCGCAAAATTGAATTATAATTTCTAACTCTTGTATATCTCAATGTTTACAAACCACTTAACGATATGACGTATAAACGCAAGAAATTCGTCCCAAGAGATGTAAGCAACGGACGGAATTTTACCAAAACAATCACATCGGGTGTGATTGTAACGGCCAGAACTCTGAACAGACGGTTGTTATGCAGTTTATGTGCGGTTATCATGGTATGAAAGAGATGTCAAGTAAGACAGTGATGACACCTCAAATGATTACTATTCATAATAGTACGTAGTGGTACAGGTACAGAACATCGCACCTACAGTGATTAGTTCACTGTCTAGCGTGAAGTGTTTTTGTACCTCTGCCTATAAAAACACAAACGCACTAATAATGTTTTAAGAATGTTTTGTTTCGTTTTCAGGAGTCCTCGTAGGAAATTGTAGTGTTCTGAAGGGATTTGGGTGTGACAAGTAAGTTTAGAAGGCACTCAAGGTCTACTGTGAGCAGCTTTAAAATATAGAAACTGGTGAGTAGGAGAAATGAATCCAGTGGGTCAGTATATCCAGAACTTGATTGGGCAACGTATTTTGTCTACTATTTTTGAAGAACCGTTGAAGTGTGTACCAATGTTGAAGGTTGTACTACTGCACTGTTAAATGAACAGATATAAATCTCCTGCTGAAAGGCAGAATCAACAAGGGAAAACAGCGAAGGTTTAAATGGGCGAATACTTCTCGTGATGACTGTTCTGTACTAATACACTATTCAATATAGTGATTTCCCAAATAGTCCAAATTAGGAGAAAATAATTGGCCTCGGAAGTGTTCATATGCCCAAGCTCCACATGACGTTGTGAGTTAGCAACAGTCTTGAAGATTTAAGTTTAAACTTAACCAACTTTCTGAATGCCTCTAACGGTTATCAGGCAAATATTAGGCGGGTTTGCGAATGACTGTTAGTGACTATCAAGACAACGGAAGAGATGACACGAGAAATTAGGCATTTGGTTATTCTAAAACCTCCCACAGACAATTGTCACAACACCTACTAACAATGAGTAGCTGGTCGTCAACAATGGTGTTATCAACACTAAAACTGACAGGGAGCCACATATTTGTCCCCATGGAAAAAATCACACTTTTCTCAGCACCTTTTGCTGGTTGCAGTATCGAAAGGTTGAATATAATCTACATCATCTATGCAATTGTTAATTAACTGGGGCATTGGTCACAGTGGAAAGTGTATGTTTATCCACAGAGGTTCTTCCCGATCGAAGACGTTGGGTTCGTGCAAATTTGTATTGTCAGCATATGTTGACTTATCACTTGTGTCATTGATTCTCAAAGACTCCGTTCTGTTTGTGTCTATATTGTATAAACTACAAACTAGCACGGGAACCTTCAAGAAAAATCTTTCAAATGAAGAGCTACTTGTTTATACTAACTACAAAATAAGTACGCCTCATCCGAAGTGCACAACACATATTGCATAATGTTAATGCTTTGTCACATCACGTACTACATAAATTTGAAACATTTCCCCCAAATGCAAGTTCAATTTCCCATTATGAATGCAGTCCGGCTGATATTATGACAACAATACAAGTGGGCCAGTACGGTTGAGTATCAATGGGTCATGTCGTTCGACGTACAATGACTGCGTAATCACTAAGGTCCGTTACTTTGCTCTGTGTTAACTTGGCACGTTCAACTACTTCATTGAAAATGTTACTTCCGAACTTGAGCACTTGCTTGTTGCGCGTACAAACCCGAGTTAACCGTTTAGTGGATCATGGTTTTTGCATTCACGTACAAAAATCTGCGGTTGAGCAACCGTTTCGCTCTTGTCCTAATAATTTAATTGCCAATCGAATCTTATGTATGCTTCGTCATGACTATCTCATGCAGATCGAGAAGAACACATTTCTGCAATATTTCCGAACAGTAAGTTATCGGTTTATTCCCCTCATGACAATATCTCTGCAGTTAACGAGTGTATATGGTCTGAAAACAATGCGTCCTCTCTCCAGATTGGACGTATCTGGGAGTGTAAGATATATTAGTACTTTTTGTTGATATTTTGTAAAGCTGAGAACAACACGGAATCCATAAGTAGGTTGACTGACTAATGAATAAGATACGATACGATCACATTAGGCTTTACGTGACTGGCAGTGTCCGCTCTTCATAACAAACGCTGCAGCGTTACGTAACCTCATGAAATGCTTTAACTGTTTCAATGGACTCAAGAGGCGCTTCAACTTGATGATGAGGGAATTAACACAAAGTTGATGCACACACGATAAAAAACAGAGGTCATGCTAGCGTCGTTATGTTTAACAGAGTTAGAAAACACTGATAAGTCCGACAAAAGTTTGAGCGTTACAAGTGTCACGACTGAACAAGTAACTGAATGTCAGACTGATGCGTTCGATCACAATTAAACGAGAAGTAACAATGTGATACCATATGAACTTACGGACATCATGTGACTCGAGAACAGTTATTCAGTTGCTTAGTGAATTAAATGGTCAATCACGTTTTATGTTCCCACGTTGCATCTGTCACGTTGATGATCGCACGCGTATGCCACCACACCTCCCACTGTTGAACGTCTTACTGGAGGTAAGCCCATAATTGAAAAGTCGGCTTAGAGCGGTAAATTCAAGACTTTTGCTTCTTTGAACGCTACATTCTCTAAGCATTGAACCATTCTACAATTTGATGCAGCGTCAGTAAACGTTTTGGAGCAATACCTTATGGGCAGGCTTCCCGAATTTGAATTACAAGTTTACTGCTCATAGTAAACTGGATCTATCCGACGTCACACTAGCTTAAGTGATCCTAGGACATTTGATCAGAGATTAATATGGTCGAGTAAAACATGTCACTTTTCAAGTCGCGCTAGACACAAATGTAACGTAACCACAAAGAAATAAACTTTGCAGTCGGCTTTTCACTAAACATTAGCATTACAAAATATTCGCCCTTTACCTATTTCTTCTACGTTTTTTCCCAACTTGAGTAAACCACACGTATTTGGTACACTTTGAGTCACGTGATAATTTTTCAAATGCACAATTATGTACTCAACAATGGTTCCTAAATGAAGAAGATTGTTATGGCAAAAAATACGCTGGGCTTAGTTGTAAAACCTGGGTCTCTCGTTTATGTCACATGACTGCCATTGAACACTGAGTAAAACCACTAACAGCAAACATTCCATATGGTCAGTTCAGGAGGTTTCAAGTGAATAACCAAACTAATTTGTCCTTAACAACCGTTAAGGTTTGGTTTTAAAGTTCAGGAATATCCGTGTTAACAATCCAAACTTCTGAATGACGTGAAGGTTAGGATATTTACGATGTGGTGTATCGATGCGATGTATGTTTATCAAACCATTCCTGGGGGTACAACTGCGAACTTGTAAAGTTTGGTGATTTTGTTCCTGTTCTTTATCTAATTGACATCGTGGGAAATGTTCGAAAATTGGGACAATGGTCCTCAGTTTGCATAATGTGGTAAGATACAATGCAGACCAAAATTAAACAGTTTAAAAATGAATGAAGATTGTCCAACAGATGGTTGTACGGGACACTGATTATTACATAAAGCATAGTCAGCATTCAGTCGGTTGTAATGAGCGGTTTCGTCATATTCGGATAAAAATCAGATGACAGCCGCGAAGATTAAAAACTACGACTTGGTAACATTCACCGGTAATGACAGATGACATACGTCGTGAGATGTTAACATTTCGTTTACTCTCTTCAGTTACGAACGTAAAACATTTGAATATACAGGACATGCGGATAGCAACAACAATAGAAACAATCAACAATTGGGTTTACATGAAACAAGAACTGTTATCAGTTCCAGGGCAAACAAACTGCGTGAGTCAACAGTTTATGCACACACAGGACCAGACGGCGAGTATTGGTTAACGTTGCTTCGGAGAAGGCAAGCAACTTCGGATTCCGATTACGCAACAATACTTGAAACGAGTTGGTGGGGTCAACAACGTGACCTGTAACGTGACCTGGTAACATTCGTGTATATAAAAGGTGGTTACCAGGTTTCAACTCACACCAGCTCCTATCACAGTTATGAAGGAGTTAAACGGTTTTTGTCTCTGTTAAGATCAGTCTGTCTTTCCTCAAAATCTCCTGGATAACCTAAACGCTAACTGCATTTGATCACAGTTACAAATTGGTTCAAGGCTTACAAGTCCCTTCGCTTGCGTTTGGTGGCGAACGATTTCATCTCAAAATGGTCAGGTCTGGAGTTCTACTTCCTGCCAAGTCAGGATTAGTTAAGGAGGCCAAACATTAGAATCAGAAAAAATAGACTTTCTACCGATTATTTAACAAAAATCTTTGCATAACTTGGCACGGAACACAAAAACTGGAATATTTGGCGGAGCAGAAAATAAAATATTCAAGATGACTGAACAGCAAAAGTTAGACTTTCAATGTTTATTTTACAAAAATCTATATAAAACCTGACAGAGAACACGAAAACTGCATTATTTAATACGTCGGAAAGCATAATATTCGAAAGCGTTACTAATGATGAGCTCCCGAAAGTTATGGTACGAAGCTATTTCATACAATAAATATGACTATCAGTCTCTATGATTGAATGCATCTGAATTTCGTTATAGAAAGTTCTACTTATCGAATCTGCGGTTTCAGTTACAAAGTAGTTTGAAATTAAATATAACAGCTCGCCAAAATGAACTGACGCGCATATTCCCCTTTCTAAATACAATGCGAACTTATTACTAAACAAAGGCTAAGTTGGATCAAAAGAGGGTTTTGTGAACGATGGGAAGGAAATAGGAAACCGAAGCATGTCGTTTGTATCTATTTGTTCAATGCTTACATTATATTTTGACGTTCACAGCGATGCGTCCTAGACGCAGTCAAGGGATGTTTCAATTGCTTCGAATTTTGACAGCCACCGCCTACTTCTCCATTTGGAAAAGGGGCTAACCACAGCCACCTCACTGTGTTATACGCTGGTTACGACACCAATGAGGTCAAAATACATTCAATTAAGCAAGATATTTTTAATGAATGGACTGAGAAGAACATAAACTCATGAGCAAGTTGTAACCGACCTCGCGTGGCCTTTCTCAGAAAGGTTGTAATCGAAATCACATTAACAAAGAAACAGACGTCACGTGGGGTTTGCCGTGGTTAGATCAACTCGCGTTGCGTTGGAAGGGATTAGTCTAATTCTCCGCCTATAGAGTTGGGATGAGGATTATGTAGATAAGATGCGTCTGTCTGTAAATTCATATCACATTACAACCAAGAGTTTGCTACCATTGCGTTCAACCCATGCATGTTGGGTGTAAGCAGTGAGAGTTTCAAAAAACATCACTCAGTGTGGAAGGACAAACACACAGATCACTCAGGCCTGACGAAAACATACGATGTGATTCTCTGACAGAGCACATTGCGCATTAGATGAAACGTTCTGCAGCTTCTCAAGTTGGTATGCGTCATCTGTAGAGAAACGCGTCTTCCTCTTGTGTTCAGCAATGAGTATGTCCAACTGTCTACTTCTTCCACTTGTGTAACCGGCGTTACAATCATCGCATCTGATTTCGTAAACGTAGCCAGCCAATCGCCCAGAGGGACTTGATCCGTAGGGTGTATCAGCGATCCTTCCGAGGTATTACCTAACCCAACTACGGTCCGGATATTAATCACATTAACCACGACGCCAAGACTGTTTGCCTTTGTTTGTTTCTGACTACTTTGTTCAAATTGGTTACGATAAAAAGTTATTTTGCTTCTCTGAAGACTTGACTTCCGACCTCTGTAGTAAAGCAGCACGATGGTATCGTGAAAATAAAATGCTAATTCTCTACCCAACGCGTTCTATTGTTTTTCAGTGGTCAGTGCCTTCAGCTGAATTCCTTTCCGCTATATTGTTACAAACGTCTTCGACAGGTTTCCAACTTAAGTTGTCTGATAAAACATCAGATGGAGAGCACCAGAGATGAGCTGGAGTGGTTAACAAGAGTCTGCAATTCCAACCAATGGATAAACGCAACCGATATCTGCACTAATAAATCCATCAACGTCTGCACTGAAAAACTGAAGCAAACAAGAATCAGTCTACTCAACAATTTACAGAGGTCACTGGAAGGCAATCTAACAGATTCGGTACTTCCAGAAAATCCGACAAGGTGTGTTATCAACTTATCATTTCAACTCGTCAGCGTTTAGCTTGAAGTCCTATCTCGTGACTTTAAATTTTCCCAAAGAAGAACTACAACACTGAGTCACAAGCCCATATAGAGTTTCTGTATGACCAACTTTCACGACTGAGCCCGGTATCAGTGGACGCTCGCAGTTGGTTCAAAGTCAGCCTAGTCGACCTCGAACACCAATAGGGAGTTACGTTCTGCAAACAGAATACAATCCTGACTAAAAAAATAGTCATACCCCAAATGAACTATGAACAGATGAAAACCTGATAATCCTACAACCAGACAAAGGCTCCGGCGTTGTGGTCATGAATAAGGCCGACCAAATTTCAAGAATGAAGTCATTGTCAAATGACGCAGCTAAATTCCATCAAGACAATGCTGCCGACCTTGAGCAACGTGTTAACAGGGCAGTACAAGCATTGCTTGAAGGATGCTTCATTGATTAGTCAAGGGTGAAATCGGTGGCATCTAGAGAAGCACATGCTCCTCAACCGTATGGCTTGCTCATACTCCACAAGGTTGATACACCACTGAGACCAATTGTATCCATATCCAATTGACCACAACGCAAGTTGGCAAAGTGGCTGGTCCGAATTCTTCAGCCTTTAAAGCAATCAATGAATCCGAAAACTGTGAGAGATAGTTTTGAGCTAATCGATCCACTCAGTGGTTTGGACTGTAGCAACAAACAATTGGTCAGCTTGGAGATGGCTTCTTTGTTTACAAATATTCCTGTAAAGTAGACGGTTGATATAAATTGTCAGAATACTGATTCACATTAATGGAACGTCCGTTTACTTAAGTCTGAGTTAGAACGCCTTCTGCTACTGTGCACAACGAACGTAGAGTTTTAATTCAATGGAACAGGCTATACCCAACTCAATGGCGTTGTTACGGATACCCCACTAGGTCTGCTGCCAACGGATGAAGATGCTTTTATCAGTCAGACTCACTTCTACAGGCGTCATGTCCACGATACTATGCTATTTACCGCCACCAAGAAGATAGCAACAAGTAAACTTTACTCAATGAACAAGCTGAATTCCGAAACCAGCTTCACCACTGGGCACGTTTTTGAATATTCTCATCAGGCGCCAGAAAAAACGCTCCGCACTGCGGTCCGTCTACCGAAAGCACACTTAGACTAGGAGCATCTAAACTTTCAAAGTTTTGTGCAGATTAAATGTTGGCGTGAACTGGTAAGAACTTTGTTTTATCGCGCAAGACGACTCTGATCGAGAGAAATACAGACCAGAGAGCAGTTCTTGTTGAGTACCATGGTTAACCAACAGATTTTGTAAAGAAATTCGGCAAACGGAAACTATCTACTCAAATATCCTGCACAAAATCAGTGAAGTTTCTAGTTGTTTGAGCAGAATTACGTCAGTGGAGTTATTTCTGTTTAATTATGATCAGTCCTGTGATACGTTCACCAAGTTGAAACAATTGGACCGCAAGTTCAAAGACTTGGAGCTTCAAAACAATGTCGTATATAGAGCGCTGATTTGAAGTACGTAGTTCATTTGTTGACAGAATTATTCTCAGTTGTACTTAATAACAGCTTACATTTATTTACCTCACTCAGGCATCTATCTTTCAGCAACAGAACTCGTACATTTGTGTTGTTGGAGCAAAATCAGCCAGTCCAAGTACAATCGCTTTTGACGACAACAGCTGTTCAAACGATATCGTACCAATCAGTTATTTGACAAATAGTCTGTCGGAACACAACGTCTGAATGTTTCGGTCAAGGTTCCGACCAAAGAGCTTATAAAACGTCTCAGGGAAAGTTGTTGGAAGTTAAATACATTTTTGGAACAGATGTTACGGAAGAGAATCAATTATCATCCGTGTTATCAGAGACGAAAAGTCGGGCTGGCCATGACTAGTACTCACCTGTTTTACTTGATAACGTTGGTGTTAACGGAGCAATTTATGTCATATGGTTTCACACAATACGTGTGCCATCCACGTATAGTTGGAAGGGGATCGTTTGGGGCATATGTCGGCCCAGTTAGCATCTATTATCTTGAGCAAAACGTCACGACTATCCAACAGTGTCAGTATAATTGCTTGAACGACATTATTTGCGCAGGATTATTTTTCATTCAGGTGAGTAGTACAAATCCTATAAATCCAGTTTATTTTCCAATAATATAGCATGTCCCAGTTAGAGCCGTTTCTGAACGTACATATATTTAGACAGAAGACAAGTAACTAGCAAGGTTTTAGCTTATTTCGTGTAAAAACAGCATATTACATAAGCTACAGTAGATATGAATAACTGATAAAATAATGAACCGTGAGAATCTTAACAAAATTAACTAACTGTTTGAAAGTGAAGGAATCATAAAACAAATTAAATCATTCGCGAAAAACATAAATCTACCACATCCAAATGATGTGCTCAGCTAGGTGAAGTTTGAAGCAATGCAGCCGCTTGATTCGATGTGACCTAGGACACTAACATATGACTGAAAACAGCATCATGTTCCTCCCACAAGCATCTACCGAACAGGTTAAACACAATAGGGACTCAGTAAGTTGTAGGTTAGGGAGTTGAGAATTATAAACCTTTTTAACCTGAACATGTCTTACGGTGGATTTTATGGTTAAGAGTTCAATTTGGTTATGTTATAATAACACCTGAAGGCGACATACTGTTACTCGAACTTACCATACGCCTGAGAGAATGATTACGGAGTCTAACACTATCAACCATTCACCCAACCTGTTCGTTATGTTCATTTTTGTGTTTGTCGCACATGTTCATTAACACTAGGTAAATTTTTATATAAACAATATGACGAAGAACTACATTTTAACACGTCATAATTAGTAACTTCAGACCAGGTTGTAGACAAGACTAGGAGCACTAGGTGCTTCACAATCATGTTGAATTGAAATGTGACTGAAACTTAATTTTTCCAGACACGCGATCGTAATTATTCATCGGTCTAAGGAGAGTACTTATATAATTTTCGAGCGAAATTGATCGGTAGATTAGTTCGCAGCAGATAACATCTTCATAAATGTTTGTTTACTAGAGCTACGTGCGTGCGTGCTTGTGTTTACTATTTGTTCTACATAAAAGCCGATTATCGAAACTGTTTTCATTTTGCTTTCAACAGGGGTCAGCAAATTTTAAATGTCATTTGGCTTTCGAATTAAACGAGAGTGACCGATTCCCGTCAACAGCTCGGGAAACTATCGAGTGCATCGATGGGCGTGAGTGATCGTGTGGACTTGATTTTGCAAAATGGTGAAACCGTTTGTGATTATTCATAGCCTTGGGCATAATTTTGTGTATGCATGTGAATGTATTTAGGGTTTGGGGTTTTATAAAAGCTTTCACAGAATACAAGTTACTGATGAGTAGTCGGGGATTTGGTTTATTTCAAGTTGAACATCACCCACAATTGATCGCAGCTGTCGAATTCCCATAGACTTTCAGGGCTTCTTTTCGAAAGGGACCGACTGAAATTCCATGGGAATGCGACAGCTGCGATCAATTGTGGGTGATGTTCAACTTGAATGAATACAAGCTACCGAAGTCAACTCTTAATGAGAACACAACAATTCTCGGTATTCTTGCGTCAATAAAAAAGTATCCGCTAATACGTGAACATCAGTCACTGAGGCTTCAAACTGTTACTCGTCGCTTGTGAACTTCATGCTTTCACACACTACTTATAAGTAATTCATAGCAGTATTTATTTTTAAGACTTACTGAAGTCATGCCAATGTGGCTGACCTTAGGCCGTGACTGTGAATTTGAGCCACCACCTTTGACGAACTCGTCACATTTGATCAACAAGAATGTGGGGACCCCACTTCGGTTGCATTTTATAAAATTATTTATGGAATGTATGCCAAATCAATTAATGCATGCACTTTTGTTTACTGTTATCCCGTCCTCTTTTTTCTGCTAAACTGTACTGGAATGTTTCGACACTCACAGTATTTGCCTACTGCTCTACAGAACATTTTGTATTCACATTTGATTAATAAATATTTATTTTATAAGCATAATTCCTTTCTATAAACGTGTTCGTTTATTCAAAGAGCGAACTAATTCAGGATGGCCTCGACAAAAGTGACATCAGTCAATATTGTCTGATATACAAAGTTGTTTAGAATACCGAAAATCCCTGGTTAATCGTGTTGAAGTGTTAGAGCCCATTCAAAACTACGATATGAGAGCTGCTTTGCATCCCGTTCCAGATGGACTACACCATGAAGTGGCTCACAAATTCAACCAAGCTAATGCATTTCGTACTTGCAGGTGTGTGGCGTCTTCTAGGTTTCAGATAATCACTGGGTAAGTAATAAAACAGTTAGAAGACGAACACTAGTAGATGCTAGCATTTCGTATTGACTCGTCAGTACCAAATAACCAATAACACGGGAAACTTCAAATTTAACATCTACAGTACTTGAGGGGTATGAACAAAGAAAACAACAATGACATAAACGTCAAGGTTGCAAACAGCCATAACGCCTAATTCTTGACATGAACAATTCGCCTTATCACAGTCTAGCCAGATGGCTCGTTGAAATACTTGAACCCGTCAGAGCAAGAATAACTCCATTTAGCCTGAAAGATACATTTCAGTTTGTGGACTCCGTCGATTCGCTGAACATTAAAAATAACCAGATGATTTTTTAAATGTCACGTCATTATTCCCAAACGTGCCGCTTAAAGAAACAATAGAATACTTAAGTGACTACAAAGAAGAAAATCAAATAGAAATTGGTATTCCGGTCGTAAATTTGAAGGAACTGTTCTTGTTTTGCACATACAACGTCCAATTTCAGTTCAGTGGTGATATCTATAGACAGAAAGATGGGGTAGCTATGGGGTCCCCACTAGGCCCGTTGCTTGCAGACATATTCATGACCAAAGTGGAGCTGAATCAGTTAGTACCCACAATTTCCGATTTTCTGTTCTACAGGCGCTATGTAGATGACATATTCGGTGTGATCAAAGACTCCACTGATGCACAAGGCTTTCTACTGGCATTTAATCGTGCACACCCCAATATACAGTTCACTCTGGAGGAAGAGAAAGATGCTAGTTTGTCTTTCCTTGATGTGTTATTGTAACGTAGACCGGACGGTTCCCTTCAGAGATCCGAGACGTGGACGGGACAATATACCAACTTCCTAAGCTTTGTTCCACTGAATCAGAAACAAAATTTGATTATCTGTCTAAC
Organism: Paragonimus skrjabini miyazakii; assembly: GCA_014338405.1. Classification (NCBI taxonomy): domain Eukaryota; kingdom Metazoa; phylum Platyhelminthes; class Trematoda; order Plagiorchiida; family Troglotrematidae; genus Paragonimus; species Paragonimus skrjabini miyazakii. The sequence goes on along the minus strand of JTDE01001703.1, from coordinate 93,021 downwards.
CGATAGAACAAAGAGGATATGCACGACAAACACCATAGACAACGAATTTCAACAAATTCGGGAGATATTGAGCTAGAATGGGTATCCAGAAAGATTTATAGAAAAAAATATGAAATGCAAAGATACTCAGCCAGCAATGGAAAGAGTAGAGATAAAGCCGATTTTTGTCAGTCTGACATTTACAGGTGATGCCGCTAGTGAACTGATCAGTCGCAGGCTGACAAATGCACTGGCCAAGACATACAATGCCGCACGAATGATCATCTCATTCAAGAGCCGACCGGTGTGGGTGTCACAACTCAAAGATAGTCTGCCTAAGTTTTCTTCGTCATTTTGTATTTAATCTCTCACCTGCTGTTGCCAAGCAGGTTACGTTGGGAAAACTACTCGGCGACTATCAGACAGGATCCATGAGCACCTCCTCAAATGGCTACGGAGCGGTATAACGAAACCAATTTCAAGTGCCATCGGGTCGCATCTGATCGACACAGGTCACCAAATCACGCCCGACAGAGCGTTCAAAATTATCTACAGAGTGTACCACGTTCACTCCCGAGTTGTCATGGCGAGACTCCTGTCTACGGCAGAGGCAATTGCTATCAAACTCTACAACCCCCAAAAGAAATTCGTCCAGGCCCTACACCTCCCGTGGCCAACCATGTGTAAACCGTCCGAAACCCCATGTCCCAGTAACCCGATTAACACGTTATCACACACCGGTCACATGATTCATGTAAACACAACACACACACACACAAACAAACAAACCCGCCACCACCCGGGTTGACAGTAATCCACAGTTTCTATTAACGTTGCGTATAACCATATTCCCGTTTTATATATAAGTCCAATTAACCGCCTGTAATTGCATATGCCTGATGAGAATTATCGAAAACAGCTGTTTGCAACCTTGACTTTTATGAATACTCTGGGTATAATGACAAAAATAACATAAACGTCCATTCATGTGATCTGAATGACACTCACTGCGACTTAGGACTATGGCACCCTCAGGTTCACAAATAATTGTCTTTGTACACACAACACAGGTTTCAACCGATTTATCCCGACGACTTCAACAAATTTTTGGAACTGTGGGTTGTGGTGGCGTACTATGATGGTGAAGGCCGCGGTCAGGTTCACGTTGTGGCCAGTTGACAGGATGTGTTGTCCGATCGACGAAGCTGGCGGCTTACGATTCTCTGTGACTACAGTGTCCGGTTTTGAGACCTGTTTGTAAGCCCACTTAGTTACATGTTCCTACATTCTTGAGATCAATGATCTATCGGTTCTACCTATGTAACGTTCTCCACAGTTACATGAAAATTGGTAAACACAGTGTGATTTGGCTCCAATAGGTTGATCTTCTTTGATTGTAGGCAAAGGTAACCTGCCAGTCTGATTAGGGACCCTCAATTCGCCTGCGTAGTAAGTACGTTTCAACGAAGAGGCAATTCGTTGAGTTGTTCGCCTCTTCGCGATATTCCCCGTGAATGATGGCTCCATATATACTCATTTATTTGGGACCTCATCATTTGTACTGCTTTAGGGCCTCCATTCACTGTGACGCTGAATAAAGCTTCTGGGGGTACCTATTACCCTTCAGCGTCGTTTTTATCATTCCTAGCTCTTGTTCAACACAATCGGGTGTGTAAATGCTGCGTGCTGTGGTAAACAGTGTTCTCATTACACTCCGCTTATATTTCACTGGGTTGAAATTAGTGAAATGCCTATACTACCAGACCATGTTCGTTTCCTGGAAATGCTACGCTGTATAGATCCGCCGGCCTTTCGTGTGGTAATGGTTGGTCGAGATTTTGAAGCCAGCCATTCAAAAATTTGTCAGTTTTAGTATCAAAGACTCGCTGGAACTTGCGGATGCGTTGGATCGAATCAATATTAAGAATGAACATATGTGTTCCATAGATTTTCAGTCTCTCTTTACCAGTGTCCACCTGAGAGAAATTGTTGACTTTGTGTGTGAACGGATTATTGCCGAAAATATCCCTATGTCCATCCCAACTGATTACCTGAAAACGTTACTTTTATTGTGTACGGAGATTGTCAGTTTTAGTTTTCTAAACACACCGTACAAACAAATCGACGGAGTAGCGATGGGAAGTCTATTAGTTCCTCTTCTCGCCAACCTTTTTGTGATCATAATAGAAAGGCAGCTAAGTGATATCATCTCACGGCTATCATACTACAGATGCTGTGTAGATGATACCCTGGTCATTGCCAAAATTAGAGAGCTTTCTGAACAATTTGTCCTGCGGCTTCATCATCATCATCATAACAGCCATGAGCCTGACCAAAAGGTACTGTGGCTCGGGGCGTCATTCACCTCAACAGTGACGTAGAATATCCTAGAAGAAA